>JAECUM010093032.1:0-69596 GCA_016617855.1 Megalonaias nervosa | reverse complement strand
ATATATATATATATATATCCGCATGGACATACGTTTGATATAGGATTATTAAATGTTTGAAATTCAGGCAGGATTACATATGTATATACCTTCATCTTTTCTGACGCCGACGACTGGCAGTAACACAATACCAAATAGAAGTCAGCTAATACAATCATGTATTTTTTGAAATCATGTACGAATATAGGTATTGAGGTTAAATTAGAGTTTATCTAGTTGGTCTTAACCGTGTATTGACTTATTTGTTTCTAACAAGGTTCAAGTTACTTACACCAAAGGCTATTTTTGTCTCGGATCATGTGCTCTACGGGGTTAGAGTTGGCAACAAATGGAAGAAGGAATTCGTTCTTTGCTGGATATTTGCTCCAGGCAAGGAGGGGTGACTTATGTACTTGAAGATACCTGGCGAGTACCATGATCGTGCCATACACAAACCATGCGTCTATAAAACTCGTAACAGAGTTGAGCTATGAATGTATTTAATATGTAAATCAATAGAGGGTATAATGCTGTCAATATGTATATCTTTCTCGAAAAAAAGCAACATGAAAGTCTAAAATGATGTAACATTAAACGAGCAGACATGTAGCATCGTGTCCCACCCAGTCACATTAACCTGACACCATACCGACCAGTCCTAACACTAACTGCTTAATGCTGAGCTCCAAGCAAAGCAGCTGTTTGTATCATTTTTTAAAGTTATTGGTATGACTCGGATAGGGTTTGATCCCGCGATCTCCCGCATCCGAGGCGGAAGCTCCAACCACTTAGGCCACCTGAGCTGTCACAAGGTTATGACATCAGTTTTACAATAGAACTTGTGGAAACACGATCAGTGCGACCTGACTGATGATTTATAATCACAGACCAAGGTCATACAAGTAAGATTGTCCAGGTAAGGTACTCAGTTCGAGACAGAAGGGACTAGTATGCTGATTGAAAAGCAGGAGGTATGACTTATATTTTGGCAAACGTAGGTCATCTCGACTTGAGAGCACTTACAGAGGTTAGGTGAATGCATATGATATACACGTTGTAACACTTTGTGTATCTTGCAAAGTATATTTTGCAAGATTTCTTCTTTCAACCTATTGCTATAGCTAATTCTGAGATGCAACATCTGTTAAAGGAAACCTATTGGATTCACTGTCTTAATACGGTATATCAAAAAGGTCTAAATTCCAAAACACTATACGACATTCATTAATCTCAAAAAAAAAAAAAAAAAATAAAATAAAAAATAAAAAAAAAAATGCTTTAATTATGTCCCCTGTTTAGATTTACTTAAGAATAGTTTTATATTATTCTAATTTACTGAATAACTTAACTAGTGAAACTATAAACTAATGTCATACAAAATAAGTTTAATATTTTTTTTTATGAAAGGGCATTTTAAAATTAATTCTGAATATATTATGATTAATTATTTTTAGAATGCTTATTTATTTTATAATTATAAGTATTATGCACACCATAATTGTTTTATAATTTTTTATTACATAATTTGAGTTCTGATAAAGCCGTGAACATTCGTCAATAATATATATATATATATATATATATATATATATATATATATATATATATATATGTTAGACATCTAATAAATAATGTACCAAAGTGTAGGTTATGTGGAAAATTTACCGACTCTAAAAGTCATTTAATTCTTCTTTGTTCTAAAGCTGAACCGGAGAGACAAATATTGGAAAATAAAACTAACATTAAATACGGTAAAACAGATGAGAAACAAATACTATATACTAATAGCATCAATCATAGGGAAATTTATAATGATTTAATCTCTTACATCAATACGATTATGAAAACAAAAATGGATTTTAATAGCTAAATATTTTAATAGATAGTAATTTTAATGAACCTACATTATTCCTGTGAGATCTTGTGGTAACATATACACAAAAACAGACAGAGAAATGGCCTTCCGAAACGGGGAGATCCAAACGGTGCGAGACCAATGCTACGTGACTGACATGTGGTAGTAAGGCTCGTACTGGATCTCCCCAAAAGGGAGGCCAGCTACAAGACATAACGAAAACAAAAACACGAAACAATATATTCAACATAATATACATACGTACGAAACAAACACAGAACCAACACCATAAACACATTTTCTACAATCTTTTCTAATACTTTATCATTTATGAAATCTTTGTTTCTTTCTTCTTATAGCACACACTAAAAAATTATGAAGGTTATAAAAGACCGGGAGGTATTGAAGACTCACGTCACACCGAATTTCCCGAGTCAATCGAACCATTAAAAATAAATAATAACTCTAAGAATTTGACCTTTTAGCCAGTCCTCACACAAATACACGATAGCGTACAGGACAAATAGCACATACAGAAAGCACGACATAGGACAACACTGATCAGTGGCAAGGATCACTTGCAATAAATAAACTCCAAGACCAGCCTGGGTCAAGGAGCATTTCACAGCAAATTAGGATGGTGTACAAACCCTAGAACAAAATTTATAAAAACGAAATTCATTAAATTAAATACAAATAGCACATACATATTGGGGAAAACATAAACAAATAAAATCCTTTCTACTTTAAGCACTAGGGGGTCCCTTCTATGATGACAAATCTGAGAGGTGCCACACCAATACCTTTTTTTTTCTTTTTTTTATTAAAATGTCCATTATACAAAATAAAAATATTAATAAAACTGTTTATCTCTATTTATTCATAAAGTGTTTTTGAGATTTAGTTCAAAAGAGATAAATGTATCTTTAACATCCAGTTTTATGTATTTTTATGTATTAAAATATCATTAATCTGCGCTGTATATACATATTTCCATGTCAACTATTCGTTAAAGAATAAGACAATTAGGTTGAAAATGCAAGAATGACTTCATATTGATTATGTCATGTTGTTTATATCATCGATCACATAGAAACAATATATTTAATGACGTCAGGAATAATACTGAAATCAATTTGAATTCAGTCTGGTGAAGCAATAAAGCGAAACTTGTCACACATTTTACCTGCTGGTGTTTTCTTTATATATATATATATATATATATATATATATATTTTATATATATATATATATATATATATATATATATATATATATATATATATATATATATGCATGAAGGACTTATTTCTAATTTCAGACTAAATGCATATATTCTACCAAAATGTTGTTGTTCTTGTTGCGGTTGTTGTTGTGCGTGTTCGCGTATGATTAACTTTCTTGAAGTACCTCTTCTTTTGCATTTTTTTCCTTGTTTCTTTCTTTCTTTGATTTAGAGGCGGGTGGAGGAGGCTAAGTGAAGTTTTGTTTCAAATGTGTTTTCATATCTGCCCCAATTTTACCGGCACAAATCGTTGTGTTTAAATTTAAGCTATTCGCAAGATTCTAGACTTAAACTTAAGCCAGTCAAATCACTAGATTCTATACTTAAAATTACGTCAGTCAAATCACTAGATTTTATACTTAAACTTACGTCAGTCAAATCACTAGATTCTAGACTTAAACTTACGTCAGTCAAATCACTGGATTCTAGACTTAAACTTACGTCAGTCAAATCACTAGATTCTAGACTTAAGCTTACGTCAGTCAAATCACAAGATTCTAGACTTAAAACTTACGTCAGTCAAATCACTAGATTCTAGACTTAAACTTACGTCAGTCAAATCACTAGATTCTAGAATTAAACTTAAGTCAGTTAGATCACAGGATTCGAGACTTACATTTAACTACAGACTTAAGTAATGGATGTGAAATCAGTGGACAGATCGATTCTGTATATCAAATTGTTATTTCCATTGATGCAAAAGCTAACATTACTGATTTCATTGACTATTTCCTTTTGATACCTTGTCTTATTCCTTTAGTAGCAAATCTCTAATTATCATGAAGATACGAATTATATCATCATTAATACCGTTCATCCGTTTATTTGTCCATCTGCACCTAACCTGGGATGTCCTGTGAGGATATCTAACTCTTGAGCATCGGATTACGAATCCGATGTGGTACCAGCTGAGCTATCGCAGTTCCCTGGGTTAGATTGATGAGGCACAAACCGTATTAAACGGGATAATCTGACATGTTCTTTCACACCGAGTAAACAGCAACGAATCGCACTGGAAGTTCCAGGATGTAGTTTATACCTGACAGACCTTATGTATGTCGTAGGGGACCAATCATTTACTTTTTTGGATCGGTTATCCTGTGAATTTTGACTCCCAAATAGCATGAACAACAAAGTTATCTTGTGATCGAAGAAAAAATATGCTGGTTAGAAAGAAAACTCTAGCCATCCCACTCCTACCACTTTCCCTATCCCCTCTCTGAATAGATGGTCGGTCCACAACAGGAGACTATTGGAGACCGTGGATGTGATGGCATAGGGGTTAGCATTCCCAATTCGGGACACAAAGGGTGCAGCTTGAATCATTCCAATCAGATCAGCGGGTTGGCTACCATGGGGCGATAAGGGGTCATTAATAATGACGCGGCCGTCGATAATAATGATGCTGGTTTCGGTAGCCACTGTATACATTATCATTCAGAAAATAAATTGGGGCTATAATTAATCTTGGCACATTTTGAATTTTTTTTTTTTTTTAATCTCACGCCTTTACATTAAAACCTTTTATCATTCGCAAAACTTTAATGTTTCACTTTTAGTCGCCACAATATAGTCAGTCTTATTCTGACATTAAAGTAGATCCAATAATGAAAGTATGATGGCTTGTAAGGTCCATAAGCAGCAAGTTATGAAAAACACATGAATATATCTGTTGAATATAGTAGTTAATGAGAATCGTGTAAATGAGAAACATTATGAACAACCTGAACAGTTTGAAATAATTTAATATTCTATGTTTTCATTTCTTTCTGTACATGCTGCTTATCTACATATCCTTCCATGTGCTGTCTTACTGCATTCAATAAAATTTTTGTACTGCGTCCATGGAAAATGTAACA
Source organism: Megalonaias nervosa (assembly GCA_016617855.1). Taxonomy (NCBI): domain Eukaryota; kingdom Metazoa; phylum Mollusca; class Bivalvia; order Unionida; family Unionidae; genus Megalonaias; species Megalonaias nervosa. The sequence continues at coordinate 64,618 of JAECUM010093032.1, read as the reverse complement.
TTAAATGCTTGCTATTCCCCATTTTAGACTATCAGTACCTCTGGACTGGGTTCCAAGGGTTGTCATCGCCGGGGGCGGATGTGGGAGATAAGCACCCACTTCCCATAGAAATCCCCCAATGGCTTGCGCCTGAGAGAGCCTCTGACAACCAAATCCAGCTCCAGGCCTTCACGAGTGGCTTAACTACTAAGCCCGGCGGAACCTGTTTTAAACTGACTGGAGAAGGGATGACAGGCGAGTTTCTGGCGCCTCAAAATCAGATGCTTCGGGCAGATGGGGCCCGTTAACCTTGGGTGGTTGCTCGTCTAGGAGAAGGTAAACTCCGACTTTAAACCTTCGCTGCCTTGCGACAATACCCACTCATGGGAAAGGCTAAGGGAGTAAATCCCAACAGAAAATCCGGAGACGGAGTCCCTAAGGCGACTTGGCATTGCTTTCAGTGCCATCTCGTCAACTCCTGCGACGTTGCTGGTGCCATGACGTATCGGCTTTCCTTTCCCTTGGATCCATCATCTGCGTGGAGAGCGGGAGTCAGTTCCATGGGCAACAGCTGATTCTCCATATCACCCTGCCCAGGCTTGCGCCCTGGAGAGGACACTCCAGCTTCGCCTCACAGCGTCGACTCAACAGGGGAATCAACAGTTACCGGTTATAAGTCACCACTCGACTGGCGTAGAGTCAGACACCAGGGGTTGCTTCCGACAGTTGGAGAGATCAACAAGTCTCATTGGACAGCTATCGCCCGCCTCAAGCTGGGCAGCCCCCAGCCAATAAGGTGCCGCCCCGCCACGGCTCGCCTGCCTTGCTGGGTGCGCAGGGATTAAGGTACGCGAGTACCTGACAAGCGGGCTGCAACTACTGCACCAAGAAACAACAAAAGAAAAGCAACACGGAAATCAACAATCCTCAAGCTAGGTACATGGAATGTCCGGACCATGCTGACTGGGCTCTCAGATGATCTCCTGGCAATCAGTGATGCTCGAAAGACTTCAGTCATCAACGACGAACTTGCAAGACTCCATGTCGATATCGCCTCACTACAGGAGACACGGCTACCAGATTCTGGGACCCCCAGAGAAAAGAACTACACGTTCTTCTGGCAAGGAAAGAGCACCGACTAAGTCAGGGAGTATGGTGTTGGATTCGCCGTCAGGAACTTTCTTCTGGGGATGATAGGACCCTGCCAACAAGGAAATGAAAGACTGCTATCTCTCCGCCTCCACACCACAACCGGGCCAGTCGACCTGATCAGCGTTTACGCTCCCACACTCAGTGCCACCACAGATACCAAGGATGCGTTTTACAAAGAGCTCGACTCGCTCATCGACAAAATTCCCAAGGAAGAGAACTTGATATTACTGGGCGACTTCAATGCTAGGGTGGATGCCGATCACAACTCTTGGCCTTTGTGTCTTGGCAAGTTTGGCATTGGGAAGATGAATGAAAACTTTCAGCGACTACTAGAGATGTGCTCGTACCACGACCTCAGCATCAACAATTCATTTTTTCAGACGAAACCACAGCACAAAGTGTCTTGAAAGCATCCCCGGTCCAAACACTGGCACCAGATGGAGTTGATCATCATGAGACGGTCTGCCATGAAGGGTGTGCTTCTTACTCGTACATTCCACAGCGCTGACTGCGACACCGATCACTCGCTAGTTTGCTGTAAAATTAAGCTTCAACCAAAGAAGATCCATCACTCTAGGCAAGTGGGTAAACCACACATTGACGTGAGCAAGACGTCATATCCAGACAAGGCTGAGGAATTCACTTACGCCCTCTCCAAGGCGTTCAGTTCAGAACCTCCGTACGGCAGTGCCAAAGAGAGATGGGACCACATCAGAGATACTGTGTACAGCACAGCCACAAGAATCTTTGGTAAGAAGCAGACAAAGAACAACGACTGGTTTGAGGCAAACTCCGCCACACTCATGCCAGCCATTGAAGAGCGTCGCAGTGCCCACCTGGAATACAAGCGTTCTCCCTGCCAGAGAACACCACAGGCATACAGGTCTATCAGAAGCAAAGTGCAGAGGTTAGCACGGCAGTGCGCCAATGAATAATGGCTCCAGCTCTGTCAGAGCATCCAGTCAGCAGTAGATATCGGAAACATCAGAGGCATGTACGATAGCATAAAGAAAGCAATGGGTCCCACGAAGAAAGTGATAGCACCACTGAAGTCTTCTGCAGGCGATACCATCCACAACAACGGCAAGCAGATGGAGCGCTGGGTGGAGTACTACTCTGAACTGTACTCCAAAGAGAACCACGTGACCAATGATGCCCTCAGCGCCATTGAAAACCTCCCTTGTATGACCGAACTGGATGAGAAACCTACTGCGGCAGAACTAAAGATGACCTTGGAGAAACGAACCTCAGCTAAAGCCCCAGGGAAGGATATCATCGCAGCAGAAGTCATCAAGTGCGGCGGCAGCGTGCTGTTCACACAGCTGTACGACCTCCTCTGCCAGTGCTGGGATGAAGGTGCAGTACCTCAGGACATGAGAGACGCCAACATCGTAACCCTGTACAAGAACAAGGGCGACAGAAGCGACTGCAACAAATACAGGGGCATATCACTTCTCAGCATCGTGGGTAAAGTCTTCGCACGAGTCATCCTGAACAGACTGCAGACGCTTGCTGACAGAGTGTATCCAGAGTCTCGGTGCGGGTTCCGCGCAGAGAGGTCCACAATCGGCATGATCTTCTCCATCAGGCAACTGCAGGAGAAGTGCAGAGAACACAGACCCCTCTTCCTGGCTTTTATAGACCTCACCAAGGTATTCTATCTGGTCAGCAGAGACGGACTCCTGACGAAGATTGGATGTCCTCCAAAGCTGCTAAGCATGGTCCAGTCCTTCCATGACGACATGAAAGGCACAGTGCAGTATGGTGGTTCATCGTCCGATCCATTCAACGTCCACAGCGGAGTGAAACAAGGCTGTGTCCTTGCCCCCACGCTCTTCAGCATCTTCTTCGCTGTACTGCTTAAGTACGCCTTCGAGACGTCCACAGAAGGGATCTACCTGCACACGCGATCAGACGGCAGACTGTTCAACCTAGCACGACTGAAGGCAAAGAGCAAGGTAAGGGAAGCAAACATTAGGGACATGCTCTTTGCAGATGATGTTGCTCTAGCCACTCACACAGAAGCTGAACTACGACGCCTGATGGAAAGCTTTACTAAAGCATGCGATGAATTCGGGTTGACCATCAGCCTAAAGAAAACCAACGTGATGGCTCAAGACGCGGATCCTCCCAGCATCATCATCAAGAACTACAAACTAGAAGTAGTCAGTCAGTTCACGTACCTCGTCTCTACCATCACCAACAACCACTCTGTAAAATTTGCTAGCTCTTCTAAAAAGTACTTCACTTGGATGACATTATCAAGTGCGTCCTTCAATGTCCTCACTCTCACATATTTACGATGGATGAAGCCTCTTATTTTTCCACCTCCTCTTCTATCATTCCCGCCGCCTGATCCCTGGCTACGTTCAGCAATCTTATCATTCTCTCCATGTTGCTAGCCATTTTGTATATTTAGCGTTGAATGGCGCGAATGACGAACACTATTCTTTTATATGCTTCAAGCACGGACGTGAACGAAAACATCCCTTACACTCACTTCACATATTATTTACTATCGACACCAACGAACTAGAATGCATAAAACACACACATATTTACTATCCACACCAACGAACTAGAATGCATAAAACATACCATATGTACTATCCTCACCAACGAAGGAGAAAGCATGAAACACACACCTATTTACTATCCACACCAACGAACGAGAAAGCATAAAACAGACACCCATTTACTATCCACACCAACGTATGAGAAAGGATAAATCACACACGTATTTACTATCCACACAAACGTATGAGAATGCAAAGAACACACACATATATACTATCCACACAAACGCAAGAGAACGCATAAAACATACACATATAAATTGGAGAAATTTTTACAACATCAGAAAGAGGCAGAACAGGCATTTATACTTGAACAGAAACAGCGAGAAGAAGAAGAGGCAAGAAGGAAACGACAGGAAGAAGAAACAGTAGAGAAGAAACAAGGTCTAGGAGAGAATGGGAACAGTGAACCTCAAACGGTAACGGTACTCTTGGACATTTTGGCCGAGTTAAGAAGTCTGAAACAAATGTATCAGACTTCTTTATTACGACCCAAAAGAAAAAGACCTTCCCGAGCCAAACAGTACAACCCTGCTACTACACCGGAGATACCACCCCTAGTGATTTCTACCAAATCATTGACAGGAGCAAGCCCAGAATTAGGCCTTCGCCGTGGCAAAGGCTTAAGGCAGTTAAGGCGGATTGCTTCTCGTTCCTATTTTTTTTTTTTTTCTTTTTTTTTTAAAAAAACAAACACCCAAAGGCTCCTTTTATGGCCACTCACTTCTTTCGAAAAGAGATAATATTAATTTTGCCAAAATCAATTAAAACACAAAATCCTTTGTTTGACCCTATGATGTATGTGTGTGAGTGCATGAGTGTAGGCCTTATTATTCTAAACAATCAAAACCAAGAGACAATTACGGTGTTTTGTTTTTTTTCAGTCTGGTCTATTCTGGTACAAATATTTACAATTCAGTGTCACAACAGAACATAACACAACCCTTTTTAAAAAAGTTCATAGACTTCTTCTGTGTCTTTTTTCTTCTTTCACTCTCTCTGTTTTCTGATTTTCTTAACTTTCACTGTTGTTTTCTCCTCCTCTTCTTCCTCACTTTTTTCTCGTCTACTTTTCTTTTCTGTCTTCTCTTTCTGAACGTCCCGAGGTTCTCTTTTGCCGAGGACACCATGTTTTTCTTCCTCCTTCTCCTCCTGCTCCTGTTCTTTCTTAGGACAGTCTAAAGACCAATGTTCTTTCTCTTGACAATGATAACAGGTTTCCTGAATTTTATCTCTTCTGACACCGGTCTTGCTTTTTTGACGGTCTGGACATTCTGTAGCCCAATGCCCTTTCTTCTGGCAGATATAGCAAGTATCTTGACTTTTATCTCGAAAGGAGGGAGAGTAGTCCGTCGGCTTGTCTGAAGAAAACTTTCTTATGACACCTGGAAAAGCTCTAGTCAGACGTTCGAACTGTGTGGATTCTTCCATCGTGCTGGTCAGCTTCAGAGCGAAATGAATATATAGGGGTCCATGGCGTTTCAAATGTAGTCATTTGACATTTTGCAGTCAAGATGAAACGATCACATCATTTCGTAAAGAAAGGAGAAGAAAGTAAGAGGCAGAAACGTGATTTATCGCCTCGCACAGTAGCTGAAGTCTTGGCTGAAATGCATGCCAGCGATTTTGAAGATGAGATGAGTGAACCAGAATCTAGGCCCAGAGAGTCTACACCCAGTCAAAGTCCATCACCACCAGTAAACCCTGAAAAGTACTACCACATTCGAGAGACGGACAAACGCCCCTCTAGAAAATTTAAAACTACGGACTACAAGTACGCAGTGAAGTTTAAAAATGTCAAGTCCGACGTACCACTGGAGAAAGCAAAAGAGTTCATCACCGATGTGTGGGATTCTTTGTTAACCACACTGAAACAGCAATGTCAAGCCAACGAAGACGATGGCTTGAGACTTTTAATTCATCACGACAGTTTGAAGTCACGCGTTTGGATCGAGTTTAGCAGTCAATCAGAATTGACGCCTTCCAAAGTCATCGACAAGATTCAACACGTGCAGCAATCCAGCGATAAGTTTCACATCACCGATGGAAACGGGACACTATTCATGACCCACGTGTCTCTTCTCCAAAGGACAGGACATGGCAAAAAGGTGTTATTGGTGGACGATCTTCGCATCACCAAAACGAGCCTCGTCCGAGTTATCAACCCTCAAGACAAGATTTGTTTAGCCCAAGCCATCGTGGTGGGACGAACGTATGCCGACAAGAACGGCACGGCAGAATGGAAATGAGCCTGACAAACTATTCAAACATCTAGCCGAGCCAAACAACGAAGAGAAGCAAAACTCCTGTTACAGCAAGCTCTTCTTTCCAAAGACACACTCTGTGGCATTCCTGAAATGCAAAAGTTGCAAGACGTCTTGACTCCACGTTACACCTTGAAAGTGCACCCTCAAGAAGTACACGGACCTCTGTTGTTTCGAGGCAAATATTTGAAAGACGGAAAATACATTCACGTCTGTCATCACGATGAATATTTTGATGCCATTACCAGTATCACTGCATTCCTGTCATACGTTTATTACTGTGAGAAATGTGACTATGGCTACAACAAAAGAGAGCAACACAAGCATTGCTGATCGAAATGCTCAGGATGTTTGGCCTCAAAACCCTGTCTGGACGAAGAACAAGAACGAGTGCATTGCCCAGCTTGTCAGCGCACGTTTGTCAGTCCAACTTGTTACCAACAACATTTAAAGATGCAAGGTCCACAGCAGAAAAGTGCTTGTCATCCCCTGAGATTGTGCCCTACTTGTGGACAGGGCATACGTACTAATAATGCCAAAGCGCACGTCTGTTCACGAAAGAAGCGATGTCACATTTGTCGCCAAGTCATGGACTTGGAACATCAATGTTACATTCAAACATACCATTCCAAACATGAAGAAGAAGAAGACGATAATGACCAGAAGAAAGGTCATTTCATCTTTTCCGATTTCGAATGCATGCACGAGACTGGCATTCACATTCCTAATTTCTGCGTGGCTCACCGAGCGTGTGAGAAGTGCATCCAAGAGCCTATCTTGACCCACTGCCCTCACTGTACCAAGATTCCTGGAGGACGTGAAAAAATCTTTCGGGGACCAAACATGCTGCCCGATTTTGCCCAATGGATCTTAAACCCTAACAGCATGACGTTTAACCAAGAAGGCACCGAACGTTACGGAGATTGTCGTCGTTATGCCACGGTGATGGCTCACAATTTTTCGGGATACGATGGACAATTTCTCCTCAAATACTATACGGAACAAAGTACCGAACGTCCTAAAGTCATTTTGAACGGAGCCAAAATCAGTTCCATGCAAGTGGGTCAAGTGTAGCTTAAAATTCGATGAGTTAATTGGCCATGCATTTGAGTTGCATGCCTAAAACATTTGGAATGACAGAGATGGCCAAAGGCTATTTTCCACACTTTTGCAATACCGAAGCCAATCAACACGCTTGTCTACCCCATTTGCCCGAGGCTCACTAATACGACCCCGACAACATGCGCACCGAACAACGAGAAGCTTTATACGCTTGGTACCAGACTCACGCCTCGGACCCCTTCGACTTTCAGGAAGAAATTTTAAAGTCTTGTCGTTCCGACGTGGACATTTTACGGCGTTGCTGTGGAAAATTTCGAGAACTGTTCATGGAGCACGGAGGGATCGATCCTTTGAAAGAAGCCTGCACTATTGCCAAAGCGTGTTCCTTAGTGTACCGCCAACGATTCATGCCCGAAAACACCCTAGCTGTCATCGGTCCTCAAACGACCAATTTTGTCAAACGTCAATACTCTGTCAAAGCCCTACGCTGGTTACATTACTTGTGCGACAAGGAAGACAAATGGATCCAACATGCTTGCAACGGAGGAGGCGAAAAGACCATCGGAAGGTATTCGGTGGATGGCTGGGACTTTGAAAACCCCAAGATCGTGTACGAGTTTAACGGGAGCTTATTTCACGCATGTCCCATCTGCTACCCTGAACGTAAGACTACAAATCAGTTTTTACAACGAACCATGAAAGACTTGTACCAGGCCAACTGTCAGTGACGCTTGAAGCTAGAAGAGCAAGGATACCGAGGGGTAGAAATGTGGGAACACGAGTACGAGTACCGTTTGAAAACCGATCCCGAGTTTAAGCGCATCGTGGAAAGTTACAAGCTGGTGGACCCACTGAACTCAAGGAATAGTTTGTACGGAGGACGGACGAATGCCACCTGTTTGCTGTACCAATCCGACGAAGAAAAAGGAGAGGATATCAAATACTTGGACGTGTGTTCGCTGTATTCGTACGTGTGCAAATATTGTCACTTTCCCGCAGAGCACCCGCAATTGCTGACAGAACACATTGACCTGGACAACATTCGCCAATACGAAGGATTGATCAAATGCAAAGTCTTGCCTCCCACGTACTTGTACCATCCCGTTTTACCTCACCATTGCCAAAGAAAACTGATGTTTATCTTGTGCCGTACTTGTGCCGAATGTTGCAACCAAGACCGACCTTGTCAGCACAGCCAGGAAGAACGCGCCTTGGCGGGAACATGGGTCAGCATGGAATTGTTCAAAGCTCTGGACCTGGGATACCAACTGTTAGAAGTGTACGAAATTTACCACTTTCCCAAGACAGAAAAATACCACAAGGGCGACGAGACTCAGAAAGGCATTTCTGCAGACTACGTGAATGCCTTTTTGAAACTGAAACAAGAAGCTAGTGGCTATCCTTCCTGGTGCGACACTCCCGAAGACCAAAAAAAATTCAAAGAGAAATACTGGGAGCAGGAAGGCATCACTTTAGACCACATCGAGAAAAACGAAGGAAGGCGATCGTTTGCCAAAGTGATGTTAAATTGCTTGAGGGGTAAAATGGCACAACGACCGTGTTTACCCAAGACGGAGTATTTGACAGAACCTTCCCGCTACTTCCAGATGATTCACGACGAAACCAAATACATGAAACACGTGGACGTCGTTCGTGAGGACTTGATCTTAGTCAATTACGGAGAAGAACTGGACTTTGCAGAAGCCGACGAATTTGGAAATGTCATCATTGCGGTTTACGTGACAGCCCATGCTCGCTTAAAACTGTACGAAGCTTTAGAACTGTTAGGAGATCGTAGTAGTATTTATAGATGATGATCCTTTCTCAGAGACCCCCCAGCCCCCCAAAACGTAGTATGTTAACATCTTTGTCAGCAGCCTTTGTTAGCTCAAAATAACAACAAATTTTCTGACAAAGATGTTAACGTACTACGCTTTGGGGCCGGGGTGTCTCTGAGATAGGATGCATCATCTATATCTACTACTATGTACTTGTTAGTCAAAAAATGTTATATTAAACAAATAAAATATTATATATAATGTCATTCTCAGTGCGACATGTTGGATTTGATCTAACAAACAGATTTTGTAAAAGATTTAACTCGATCAAAGCATCGTCAGGATATACTGGTATAAAATCTAAAATAATAAGCGATTGCATTAAAAATGTGAGCTATCATATATCGCCGAAATATGGGTCGGTTTGGTTATTCGCGGTTGAAAGCGATATGAGAATAGCGGGTTGGGCAGATGATGTGATGACATTTATTGACAATATGGTTGATATATTATTTGATAACGATATTACTAAGCAAAAATATACAGCGCGGGGTGACATTCGGTCTACCATTCCATAGTTATATCAGATAAACCTAATGAGGTTCCGAATCTTTGTTTAGACATTTACCCCCAAGAGAATTCCTAAATATCCGTAACCGAAACTCTAGGAACTCAGAGGGCTGTCCGTACGTGTAGGTCTTATTTTAGTGACCAATCAGATTCTGTTTATTGCCTTACAAGAATTCCTAGATATCCGTAACCGAAACTCTAAGAACTCAAAGGCTGATTGGTCTTTGTGACCTGGAATCTCATTAGGTTTATTTTTAGTTTTGCGATTGTGTCTTTTGGAATGGCCCTTGTGTGGGGTACCCCTTTAGTGAAGTCACAAGGTCACGACCTCATATCACCCCCCGCTGTATATTTTTGATGAGATGATATGATGATGATATGATGATGATGATGATGAAATGCCGTCTTCACGCCAGCACACCAACCCATAACGATCAACCAATGGGTGATTCACAAAAGTGAATCCACCACGTGTTGACGTAGTGGATTGGTGTACTCTGAAGACGGGGGGAGGGGGGGGCTGGAGCCCCCAATAGATTATAAATCTTGGCCTAAAATCGCCCCCGCAGACATATGTCTTTCTCAGGTTTCGAACTATGACCCTCCGGATGAGAGTTTCAGCACGTTATCAATCGAGCTATCGGACGCATTTACAAGTTTAAGATAAAATAGTTATCATATGGTTATCAAAAGCACAGTAGTCCTAAAACTACAGTGTTCGATTTTCTTAACAAAAACCACATTTTATTTTTCCAGTTTCCAAAAAATATAGAAATATATAATTCTGCATAACACGAATAATATTATATAGCCGATTTCTAACATATGGGCAACAGAATTCTCTGTTCGCCGTTGCCATGGAATAATCAATAACAGACCTAATAACTACAGCCAGTCACTAGACAATAAAATATTGATCGCCTGTTATGCACTCTGTGAAACCTGTAAGTGGATGTTATGTAAACAAAGAAAACAGTATTATTATTATCAGTTTGGAGCGAACTGTACAGAAGAAATCAAATAATTCGTATCCGCATAATACGTTCAAGTGGAAGTAAACTACAGACAAAAAATATGCAATAGCATTATACAGATAATAGATTTTCTTGTTTGTTTCACTAATTAATTAATAACAAAACTGCACAGACTAAAATATGCCCTCGCAACCAGATCTGGTAATGTTGGCATTAGGGAGAAAATCTACGGTATTGTTATTTACGTAAAGGAAATTTCTAGTTATTTTAACAAATACAGAACTGCACCAGAATTTGTAAGTCTTAAAAATGCTGTCATATTTACATTTCACTCAAGTATATATTTTATGTTCGACAACTCGCGAATGATTTTAAACTAAACCTTAGCGTTATTATCTCCCTTTTTAAAAAACTACATTTCTAATCCTATGGAAAGAATGTCCACATTTGCTATTAAGTATAACACGTTTTCGTAATTATATAACAGAAACTTAATTCTGCCAGATACCTTACGGCGACTTTCGAATAGCTCTTTCATTGCTAATTTGCTTAATAAATATTTGCTATCTTTTTTGAAGACCTTTGATCTCTCAAGGTCTATATTAATTTTTGTGTACTGACCTTGGCTTATTGGATTGTGTAGATTTTCATATTTTGAAGAAAGAGCATCTATTAAACTTTTGAGATATGAGAAATACTTGCTATCGTCTGTTCCAATAAGAGAAAGTTTTATTCTGTCATATTTACTAAAACAAATGCCTGAAATTTCATCATTAAGTTCAAATGATAACTGTTGGTTACCGATCATTATTTTTTTATTTTATTATTAACTCCGTCCGCTAATGTTAAATTTTCAAACATTATTTCTAATGCTTAGACAATATTACTTAAATAATGTCCAAGAGCGAGAGTATTAATTCCGTCTTTGCAATACCTTTTATCATCGAAATTGCTTAGTCCACGTTTTATAATTGTATTCGTTTCAAGCTTATGATAGTTGGTCCGAATGACATTGGTCTTAATAAAGCTGACACTATTGTTAAGAGCGGCTTTGAAATCCTCAAAATGCATCATCTTTTTCACATATCCCCTAGGGATGCCTTTAGCTTTCTTGGTCAGTTTATTGTCATCTAATATAACAGCATACATTTTGCTTCTTAGTCCAACAAACTCTCTCACAGGAACAAACATAAACTCATCCTTAAACTTACCAATAACTTTCTTGTTGGAATTATCATGAAATTCACTACAAGTTGGATAATCTGATAAATCGAACAAATCTTTATTATCGTAAATATCTTGATAGACATTTTCACAATTTATGTTGTATACTAGAGAATCCGTATCAGTAAATAGTAACTCTGACTCTGGCCATACTTTTTTGGTAAAATTATAATGAAAATCGTACATCAGCCACTTTGATATATCAAGTACAGCTGCACCAACATATATTGGCTTATTTAACTTTAAATTTGTCTTTCGTCGTTGTATTGCGGCAAGATTTTCATTAAATATTTTCATACTAACAAAACCATCGTCGCTAACTAATTTATTTCTGCGATTGATATCATTAACGATCTCAATCGAAACTCTCCGGCGTATATTTTCCATAGTCTTACCAAATACTGAGTTGTTCATTAACTTGAAAAAGTTTTTCTCAAATTCGGTTTTAGCTACAGCACGACGTTTCGTATTTAGGTTAATATAATCCGCCATCCACTGCGATTGATTAAACTTTAGCACATGATGGACTTTTCTCGGAATTAGTCTAGCATCTACTGCTTGCTTTAAATTTTTGTAATGCATGACGTAATTTCTTTAATCTAACAAATTTGGAACTAACTTGTTAACGATAGAGCATTTTCCTATTGTCATAGCTCGTTGTTCAGGTGATAATAAACTATAATCAATCGTCATTGATTCTGCGCAAAATGGATAGTCGTTATGTAGATCGTGTAACGAACTGGGGTAGTCTATATCAACTTCAACAAAATATGAAATATCTTTGGGAAGATTTTTTTCAGTTTCTTTGAGAAACTGGTTTGGAGTTATCCAATGAAACCCCCCGCAAGGCATTGCCTGTACCATGCTGGCACCATACAAATTCACACAGTCGAGATAAATAATGTAACTCGACGGACGATTTTTATCATAACTTTTTAAGTATTTATTATTAGCTGCTGCATATTTTTTTGTTATAACGCTAATTCCGCCTCTGATGCCTTTTTCAATAAAGTTAAACATATCGATATCTGTTAAGAGTTCTAATTCTATCTCGCTAGTTTTAAGTAAAGCGTCCCAAGACAGCCCCGGAGCAGAATAATACCAACAGGGGTCTAATCCGTAATTTACATGACTAACCTGACGAAAATTCTCGAAAACATCTGCTAGCAATAACACATCAGTTTTCAGATATAAATCGTGATAATCGCCGAGTGTTTTGCAGGCGAATTTAGTCCACATATCTTGCGCATATTTATACTCATCGTCGCTGATGTTTTCATTCTTGAGCTGCCAGTAAAATTTATCTTTGCTAGGTAGAGAAGTTTCACTAAATCTGCTCCAATCGTCAAGGTACTCATAAGGAAAGATACCCTTTTTTGTCAGATCGATATAGTTTTCACCGAAGCAGCTGCGCAGATTATTGAAAATACTACAGCCTTTAACGAGCTCGTCTAATGATGCTGCCATAAATTGCAAGCTGTCGATAAAGCGTAATTTGCCGAGGGTCACCGACATATACTTTTCAAAATTATTTGGAATACATTTTATCACGTTATTCAATTTTAGTTTAGCTTTAATGTTTTCATCACCAAAAGCTTCTACAATGATGTGACTGTCGGAGCCACGAAAGTTATGTAAAACTACGGGAATAAAATCTGGAGCATGAAATTTTAAATTGCAACTGTTATGCGCTGCTCCGCGATATTGGCCGGTTAAATGACAGTGATCTCGCACCTTGGAGTCCCCCAGAGGTTTTTCACAAATATAACAATTAGCCGCCTCATCAAAGTCGAGTTGTTGTTTGGTCGTTATTCTGATCGGAGCTGTTCTAAGTAATCTGTTAGAAATTGTATTAACTTCGTCTATTAAATTTTTTAATAACCACACGGCAGGATTTTCACCTCTATATAACCTTATAGGAGATGAAAATTTATCGCTGGCGCAACAAACTACCTTATAAGCTACACCGCAAGGAATATGCTGTTGTATCTTTCTTGTACTTGATTTGTTCGGATTATTTTCTGCTCCAGCTACGGGAACGAGTAGACACTCAAAATCGGCGTAAATAGCAAAAGGAATACTTAGTTTATGATTATAGTTTTTAAATTTTAATATTTTTTCTTTTTCGCTAGGCATAGTTATTTTTTGAACATTAACGCAGTATTTGAGATGGTTCTGCAGTCTGTCATCGCTAGTAAAGCCGTGCAAACATCTATAACAGAAATGTTTCTTGTTTTTGTTTTTACTGTACTGTCCGCCAACTAGGCCGTTAAAGTTTTTATCCAACAGTAATGACCCTGATAAAATAATAAATTTATTGTCTTTTGCGAAGCATTTTCTGAGATATATCTCGGGTAAACGTTTTCTCGTTCGTCTAGTCCGAAAACATTTACTGAGATATCGTTTTGTTTTTCGAACTTTGGTATATGATTTTCTGCTACTGGAAAGTTGATGCCATCAAAATTGAGTTCGTTCTTGTGCGGAAAGTACTTGTTGACGCGATCGGAATTTTGTTCTTTGGGAAACATCGCGGAAAGAATAGACCACTGGAAACATTTGTCATCGTTGTTTTTGACATTTATACAACATTTTTTGTTCTTAATTTTTTTAGGAAGGTCGACGTATAAATTACCGCGAAGCACGTTATATTTCGCAGTGTGAAATAAAACTGCTTTTATCATTTCGAATTTCCAACCTGATCCGGATGAAGTAAATTCTTCTAGTTTTTTATTTATTTCCTTGTGTATTTCATCGGCGACCATAGCAATGTTTGTTCCAGTTAATATCTTTCTAGATTTAGCTGTTAAATAGGGTTCCGAGATTTCGCTGTCAAAAGTTTTTGTTTCTTCAACCGCGTGTAACTTTGATAAAATCGTATGATATTGGACTATGAGTTTGATACTTTTATGAACAGCGAGTTCTCGAGCTATAACGGGTTGTAAAAGATGATATAAATTTGTAGAGGTAAAATTAGCTAATATAGTCTGATCGTCGAGTTTGTAACTGTTGTCATATCCTGAAAATGCCGAAGCAATTTTTTCGGATTTGATAATGCTCTTTTTAGCGATGTCGCGCAATTTCAGCATTATATGTATATGGTAATATTGTTTATTTAATTGAAATTTTTAATACTTTTAATTAGAGATATAAAACTTTTGTATATATATAATGACAGAAATCCTGAGATATCTGCCACTGACAGCGGAAGAGCAAGAAACGTATCATGTTCACCCAGCATACAACTTATATGCTGGAAATGCATTAGGTTCTGTTATTAACATAGCAACCAAAAAAGCTATTGGCGTACCAACTCCGGCTGGTATGTTAATTTCAGTAAAGGGTGCAGATAGAATCAAAATGTTTAAAAAAGATTTTATTTATACTTTGTTTTGCGGAGATATTCCAGAAGGACAGCGAGTATATAGAGCAAATGGCGCAGTTGCAGATGATAATATCGAAAATTTAGGATTACAAAACGAATATCAACCCCACCCAAAGTTTGATTTATACGAAGCAAATGATAAGGGAATTATTCGAAATATAAAAACTAAAAAACTATTAGGAAATTTAGATAATGTTGGTTATTTACAAGTATTAGTACGTGGAACAAATACAGATTTTGTTTGTTATAGATCGCATAGATTTGTGTTCGAAACTTTTAATGGACTAATACCTAATAATTTAGTTATTGACCATATTAACAAAATAAAAACTAATAATAGTTTGGAGAACCTAGACTTAGTAACACAACAAGAAAATAGTAGAAGAGGAGATGCTGGTAATATTAATAATTTTAAAAATCCAAAATCAGTTATCTCAACAAATCTCGAAACTTCTGAGGAAGTGAAATTTAAATCAATAAATTCTGCCGCAAAATATCATAAAATTAATTCACGCACAGTAAAATATGTAGCTGATAATAAAAGAAGATCGGCAGTGTCTATGATAACACTTAATAGATTTAGTTTCAGATACGATAATTAATAATGTTTTCTATATCATTACGAGAAAGACAATTATGACAAAATTCCATGACGCCGTCGCGATTTAATCGTATTGTCATTATTTTATTCGTATCAAGTTTTATTTTATCCGCTGCCGTTAACAAAAATTTATCAAATTCGCCTGATGCTATCATAACGTCAACGAAATAAAAATTATAACCCACAGCAAGCAAGCAATTTCGAACTGCTTCGGCTAATTCTTTCTTGTTTAGAATATTAACTCTACAATGATATTTTATTTCCATATTATTTATTAATTAGATAAAAGATTATTATTATAATGAACTTAATCGAGAGGCTGGCTCAGATATATTCCGGAAGATTTTATTCCAGTTTTAAATGTTGACAGATTTGCTGATTTCATCGACCGTGCTGAAAATGATATTTTCTATAACTATGACGATGATGACGAAGATGATGTTGTTAGCAAGAAATATTTAAGTAGACCAACAACTGGGCGATATGATGTTAAGTACCACATTGCCAAAAAAATATTAAAATTTAATTTTAGTGTTGCCGAGCATCAAATATTTTGGCAACTTATAAGGCCATTCCTAAACGTAAAAGTACCGGGCCAACAAAGAAACATAAAATACGATTTTATTTTTGTTAAAATATTTAATTTAATGTCAGTCGATGATGCGAGAAAATTACACTTAATTTCTTTATGTAAACCTGTAAAATGTAAGTCAGTACTTATAAAATACGAGCAAATTTATAATAATATTATTCAGTCGATGCAATCGCAGTCGATGAAATCGACCGAGTTGGTACCCAACTATTAAATTTATCGCTATATCCGCGCCATTTAACTAAACTTTTGTTGCCGCGCTTTCTAATAACTTTTTCGATAACAAATATATCTTGTTCTGTTTTTTGAAGTTCCTGTTCGTAAAAACTGCCAGTTATAGGTTCTCCTAATAAGTCTTTCAGCGAATATGTAACTGGTATTGTTAAAAGTACTTTATCAACAACAAATACTTCTTCACTCCAGTTCGGAGTAAATCCCTTTTCAAACGTTTTCTTAGTCAACGAAATTCTAACTTTATCGCCAACTCTAAATTTATGTCTTCGGTACATGTTTTCGTTAGCTAATATTGGATTTGCAAGCGCGTCGTTTGGTGACATTTTAGTGGTTCGGTGTTTCGTGTTATTGTATTCGTCAACGATATTCTGTAAGTTGTCGATGTATTTATTCGTGTTTTTAGCTGTCAAATATTTATGAATTTTTTCGTTAAGCGTGCGATTAAATCGCTCGACGATGACGCTTTTTCCCTCATTTCCAGTTACGTATTTTTTAATGTTATTTTGTTCCAAAAACTGCTAGAACTTTTTGTTAAAAAACTCTGCTCCGTGATCGGTCCAGATTTTGTTGGGCTTTCTTTCTGTAGTTGTTATTATACGCTTTAACGCGTCAATCATGGAGGTCCCCGTTTTATCCGAAACTGGTACGCTAAAAGCATATTTACTAAAAACATCCACAACATTAAAAAGATATCTCCGTGGAGCGCCATCAGCGCCAACGTTAAATTGAGCTAGATTTGACATATCAACTAAATCTATCGCCCAAATATCATCAACTGCATTTGCTACAACTTTACGTCGCGGAAACTTTTTTTTTTAGGTCTGTGTAGTTCAGCTGCAAGGTCATCGTATAAGTCTCTGCCTAGTCCGAGTTTATATTTTGCTCCAATAATACCCTGTACCAGCCTACGGTCAACACGCTCTCGCATATTTTCTGGTTTCATTTCGCGAAGTTCGTCTAACATTACTTTGTCGCAGCTGTGTTTTGTTTCGCCATTTATATCTCTGTAGCAGATATCATGACGCATCGCTATTGCATCAACCTGATTGTAAGGTTCTTGTCCTGGCAGCGGATTATCATTTTCGTCAAGTTGCTCATCAAGCGGATTCCACGGACCAGTATATTTATGGCCTGGCAATGTCCAACCGCCTTTCGGTTTCGGCAGTTTGCCAATTAATTTATGTATATCTATTCCCGTTCCAATTATTTCTCTGTTGTTGCATTTCTGGCAATATGTAACAATTTTATTTTGCTCTAGACATAAATCTCTATCAGCGTCGCAGTTGCACTTCATTATTTATTTAGTCGTCTACTAAAATAACGTCAGGACAACCAGCCCCTGACTTTGCTGCTGGCAAAAACATACTTTTTCTTTTTCTACAGATTGCGCAAATACTTTTCAGCATTATTCTATTATTCTTTGTCTTTTCCGTTTTTTCGTCTTTATTTTCTGTTTTAGTTTTACACTTGAGACAATATGTTGACATTGTATATCAGTGAGTTTAGTTAAAATTAATTGCAAGTTTTACAAACATTAATCGCGATCTCATCATTAGCGCGAGATGGTTGTTTGTCAAATTGCAAAATAAACTTTAAAAAATCTGGATTTTTGGTCATCTGTTTAATGAACATCACGCAATAATAACCACAAGCGGAAGTTCCAACTGGCTGAATCTGATTAGACGAATAATTTATTATTTTGTATTTACTCATATATCGTTTTACCGCGTCACTCGCTGGAATTCCGAACGAGTCGAAATAATTGTTATCAAAAACAGCTACCCAATGTGTACCAGATCCGTCATTAAAATCTTGTATATTTATAACCCAAGAACCCGGCAATGCTGGAGGTGTGAGTTCATCTTTGGAATAAACTCCGCGAAAATTTTTAACTTTTTGTAATTTATCAAGTATATCAAAATTACTTAACGGAGTCGACTTTGTCGGCCGCGACTTTATCTCCTTGTTCCTGGCAGCATTAGTCCTCGTCCTCGTCCTAACAGGCCCGGCAGTAGACTTCCCGCCAATCCTGCCAGTAATGGGGCTATTGGAAGAAATCCACCTTGTTGTGTCTTTTTTTTTCGTCTTTCTTTTCGTTGTTGTCTTTTTTCTAACAGTTTTTCGTTTAGGCATTATATTTAATCTTTAGACAAAAATTTTCTTTATACCACCACCTTTAACTGCCTTTTCTGATGCGCCATGTACTGCTCCTGACGCCGCTGCTATCCCTAATGTTCCAAGTACTGGCAAAATTTTAGGCAGTAACGTTTTGGCTATAACTGATAGTGCCGGACCGAAGAAACCGCCGTGTTTGGACATCGCAGTTATTTGTGCGGCGCTCAAGTTTAAAACGAAAGGTTTTTTGCGATCGTATTTATTCGCTTGATTTTTGGTTAACAATAATTTTGTTAAAGTCCCCAAAGCACCTGGGTTGATCTTTAGTGAAACCGACCTCCGCTTCGCAACAGCAGTTGTTAATTTTTTAACTTGGCCATCGGTTAAATGCATTTCTTTTATAATATATTTTGTCATCTTATATAACGATCACAGATTAAACTTGTATTGTCATTTTACCTCCGACAGAGTCGATTGTTACAGATCTGTCGCTTAACACTAATGCATATACGTTTAACGCCGCTGCTGAAGCGGCTCCGAGCGTCCAAGTAACCTCAATATCAGCTGTGCTGTCCACAGCTCGCTCGCTATGTTTACTGACGTCAAAGTAAAATATCGGATAAAGTGTACGAAATTCTTCTACTGATATCTGAGTTCCATCTCCAGTATCTTGATATTTCTGCATCGAGTCGAGCAGATACATGTACGGTCTAGTAATGTTTTTATTGGTGTTATCTGCAAAATTGCATTCGATCGCTCGTTCTGGATATTGCTTTGAATTTATTCTGGCATAAATTCGCCTGACATCAGCGTAATCAAATATTCCATTATTTTGATCCTGATGTCCACGTCGAACTTGTTGCTGAAATACAACGAATAAATGACGCGGTAGCTGCTCACTCGATGTTGTTGTAACTCGCCATGTGTAGTCGGTGGTGTTCGGAACTGCTGTTTGATATATGTTCTGTTGCTGAAAATGAATTTTACTGGTGCGTTTTGCCAGCAATTCATCTAATTCTAATGCTTTAGTGACCGACGGAGTTATTCGTGGCATCCACAGCGCAAGTTTGTTTAGGATAAATTGTACGTCGTCCCCGCCAAATCTAAACAGGCAATCATCTCGTTCTGCTCGATCTAAAATAAGCGTATGTTTAACTCCGCGAAATACTTTATCATAGTCCCTGCAAAAGCCAAATATTGTACTTAGTGGCAGCATCATTGTAATTTGACGTGATACTGCTGCAAGTGCCTTTCTCTTAGCATAACCTTCATTGTAACGTCTATGTCGAAATTTAATTGTGTTAATAACTAAATTTAACATTGCAACGACGTCTGCAGCTGCATCTGGCGCGGTTATACCAAGATTATTACAAGCAGCGGTAAGTGAAACTCTTGTAGCGTCTTGATTAGCATTTGCAGCTGGTGCGGCTATACATAGCGCTGCAGCATTGGCAATAAGAAAACTTCTTACAATTGGAAAATCTGCAGCAGCATCAGCTCCGTGTACTAAAATACCTTTTTGAATAAATTCTCCAGATCCTGCTGTAGCAATTCCAGTATCTTTAAACCACATCATATTAGTTGCAGTTGATTTGGAGTAATCGTCAGAAAACGAAACGATATTTAAGATCGTACTTGCAACTTGTAAGTGATTTGAAATATCTTCGACAGTTTGATTGGCCAGCTGATATCGAGCACATCTAAATAAACACCAACCATTATTTACAAGAGCTATTTCTCTTCCAGCAGCGATTCCAGCAGGTGGATTAGGTGCGGCAGGTACTGTCATAATCTGGCCACGAACTTCTAACATTGCTTTGTGAGGCAGCAGAAATACGTCCTCGTCTCGTGTATTAAATGTTCTAACGCCAGCCTTATTAGGTTCGTTAGAATTTTCATCGAGATATTCAACATATTCAAATTCCGTTACTGCGTCGTCTTTGTCAGAAATTTCTGCAAAATCGAGATAATTTTTCGCAGACATCTTTTTATTTTATTAGGTTATATAAAATTATTGCGGCTTTGTAACTTTAGATATTAAATTTTTTATAATCTGCTGGCCCTTCGGTGATAAAAGTTTTTTTGTTGTTGTTATCATCGCGCGTTGGGTTTCTTTTGATGGTGCTATTTCCGAAAAAAACTTGCTTGATTGACGGTGGTTCGCCTTTTATTTTATCAGATATTTTTTGTCCCACTGCAGTTCCCGCAGCAGATACAGCTCCAGTTGCAAAAGCTTTACCAGCGTCAAGTGCGATTGGCGCAACTTTACGAGCTAATCCTGGAATATTTTCAGCAATTTTAGTAAATATATTTCCGAAAAATCCTCCTACTATTTTTCTTCTGTAAACTTTTTTCTGTTTCATTATATATCTGAGGTTGTATAATTTTGTTGTCAATCACGAAGTGATTGCGCGTAGGTGTACGTAATAAGTAACGATCTCATTATTCAGATCCAGCTGTCTTCCAGATTGGTCTGTTAATTGCATATTTACTTCTGTTATTTGATTTTCAACATTTAACGGATAATAAATAATATGACGTGGACTGATTTGCATGAGAGAACCTGGCGGAACTTCTGGTGAAAAACTATATATTGTCTGACCTTTGCTACCTTTAGCTGAATAAGAACCAGACGCGATCGAACAATTTACCAATATCGAGTTAACTTCAGTTATATTTACTGGAAATTCACCATCAATTGTTTTGATGGGTTCTATATCAAAAGATTGATATATAGCAGCTTTAAATCCTATCAATGATGCAAAACCTTGAGATAAAATAACAGCAAATCTCTTTTTTAACGTTATTCTAGCTCGCAGAGTATTATAATTCGGTGCTAGCTCAAATTCATCTGCATTGCCACCATTTTTCGTTATAAGTTCTTTTATCGTTTTATTCAAATCAGTTATGTTTTAGGCGCCTTGTGGAATTTTAATTATTATAAATTTCTCATATAATGGAGAACTTTCACTGTTAGAAGTAAATATAAACTCATTATTAACACCTGTCTTAACATTTGCCATGGCATTCCAACAAGTGCAGGAAATTAATCCAATTTCGTATTGTTTTTCACGATCTAGTTCTATTGGCGGAACATACTTTACTGAGAAGTTCGCGCTATCTTTATCAGATTGGCTGGTGTCGAGTAATAATGTTGCTGACATTTATTATTATATTTTTATAAAATTAAGTCGCCGCGATTAAGTCGCGGTGCAAAGTTTCGTATTCGTCAGATGATAATACATTTCTCGATCTCAAATTATCAAGTATGTCGATGATTTCATTGTCGATTTCAGCACCAACATTTCCTGTTTCTTTTGATGATATCAATAGCATCAATCTGCCGATCATTTCAGTAACTGATGCGAATATTCTGACTCCCGTTCCTGTTTTTTTTTCTCTATATTCTTCCACACGTTTTTTATTGAATGAATCAAATTTTCTTTTAAAAGTCCACCCCCTACCATAACCTTTTTCTCTACCATCATCTGCTGTTTCAAAAATAGTATAAGCTATAACACCTTGTCTAATTCTATCAAGAAGTGGAAGCATATATTTCTTTTCTTCGACTTCATCTAATTTTTTGTCAGCATTATCACCGTCTACTACTATCTTTTCTAACATATCATTGAGTGCGTCAAATCTTTCCTTTGCCCAAGTTTTTATATTATTAACATCATTTATATCATTTTTTTAAAAAAAATTCATTATATTCATCATCTAATATTAATTGATTTGCTTTTTTTCTATAAAAATTTCTTTTCTCTCCAACCTCCATAAACTTTACAGTAAGCTCACCAACTCTTTGTTGCTCCTCTTTAATATCTTTTACTTCTTTTGTTAAATTTGTTAAAATATTTTTAACTTCTTGCGTTGTTAATGTTGCTAATCTTCGTTCAAGTTCCAGCGGATTATTCAACAATCTTTTTACTTCAGCTCGTCTTGCAGCAGGATCAGCTATATTTGCTGCAAGTGCCTCAGCTAATCTCATTTTCTCTGCATCAGATCTAGCAATAACTCTTCCAGCAGCAGCCTCTTGTTGAGCAATAACTCTTCCAGCAGCTTCCTCTTGTTGAGCAATAACTCTTCCAGCAGCTTCTTCTTGTTGTTCTTTAACTAATCCGAGTAAACCTTTCTCTTGTAATTGTTTAACTTCTTCTTCTGACAGTGGTTTAGTTTCTGATTGTTTTCCAAGTAAAGCCTCAGTAACTGGTTTGAGAACTTTAGCTGCTGTTTCTGCTGCAGTAACTTGACCGCGCCGTGCTTGCTGTACAATCTGTTTAAATTTTGCCTGAGATTGCGCAAGTGTTTTTAGATTTTCTATATGTTTTCTGTGCTTTGCTTGTTTTTCCATTAATTATATACTATTTTCTATAAAATATTATTGTATATAATTTTCAATACAACATCGAAACATTTTATTCTTATCATTCGTTAACTTATCGAATAAAAAGAAATCGTATCTATTTACCGTTGCTTGACGATACAGTTCAATAAATTTATCTTTTGTTACGTCACCGCATTGTTCGTTCGCGATATTTCTAACGTCAACATTGTCAAGTCCTGGAAATAATATAAAACAACCAGTATTTCGCCTGATAAATCTGTCGACATTATAATATCCTTGAGCGAGATAAATAGAATTACATTTCTTATTTCGCGACAGTGAAAAATACGATCTGATTTTATTCATTTCTTCATTGTTTAGCGGAATATCATCAAAAACAACTATTTTATGTTCGGACGAATCGAGTTGATTAACTGGAACAAGTTCTTCCGGTTGTTTGATAATAAAGAAATCCTCGCCAGATTCAAGATCGTCACGAAGTTTGTCATTATAATTGTTAAGTAGCTCGTACTTATCTTGCTGCGGATTAAATGTATAAATATAAACGCGATCGTAGTTAAAATTATCTCCGAGAAGTAAATTCATAAGCAAATTTGTTTTGCCAGATCCAGTTCTACCAACTATAAGATAATGACAATCTGGAAGCTCATTGTTATGTTTATGTTTCACCAACCGCTCTGTATCAAAGTTTAATATGGACGATTTTGCCATTATATAATTTTATTGTATATAATTTTGTCAAGCAGTAAATAAATAATGAGCTTTTACTCAAAATTTGGAACAACAGTAGGAGATTCAACAACTGCTCAGCAAGGTGACTTATCCAAGTACGCAACTCTTGATCAGCTCAGAAAGGAAATTACTAATTTATTAAATATCACAAGTGTCGATCAAAATGAAGTTGTTATTTTCCAAGATAAAGAAGGACGATTAAAAACGAGTAATATACAACTATCAGATGTTCTTGTAAGAATTCCCAACGCGGTTGTTAATAATATAGTTACTTTTGCCGATCAGGGTAAAATACAAGATTCGGGTAAGTCTATTAACGATTATGTTAGGAAAGCTGGCGATGTATTTACCGGTGACATTATTATGTCAAGAAGAAAATTACGTATCTTGGAGATCCAATCGCAGATACAGACGCAGCAACAAAAAAATACGTCGACGATCAAGAATCCAAGTACGTGTCAGTGCGCGGTGGTATAATGCGTGCATTTCTCGACATGAACAACAACGGTATTAATAATCTCAGAACACCAGAAACAGATTTCGACGCTGCAACGAAGAAATACGTCGACGATAAGGAAATTCCAATAATGACTTCGTTAACGACAATCAATGATGGAATTGCTACATTTAGAACTGAATATTTTAATCATGTACAAACATTTCTAAATTTTCGTAGAAATGTAAACAGAAATATTAACGAATTTTTTGGAACTCCACCAACTGTTATTATTAATCTAGCTGACATTAACACGAAAATCAACGATATCATTAGTGGCATTCCTAATATTATTCAAAAAACTAATCTCGTTAAAATTCCTCACAAGCAGATCATTAATATCGTGTACACAGTCGCATCAGGAAAAGCAACATGGTCGCAGCAAAATAACACTTTTAAACATACCGCAGAGGTCACTGGTGTATATAGATTATCTGTATTTAGCAGTGCAAAATTCAGTATATTTACGACATTTCCATGGCCTCATTCAACCGATGATTTTTCTGGAATTGTGTCTATAGTGTTAAACAAAGATGTCGAGGAAACGTATATGCTGATAGCGAATGATAAAAAGTTAACCGCAGCGACTTATTGGTGGTGTATTGAGTTTGTAGCTGAAACTCCCGAATTAGTTACTTAAATAACGATGTAAAATATGTAAACAAATATTATATAATGAAAAAAAATATAGTCGGTTTTAATCATATTTCAGAAAACATTCCGAAACAAGATGTTGACGCTCTAATGCAATATTACAGATACTATCATAAAAATCTTTGGTGCGTTAAAAAATGTTACAAATACTATGCAAAAACACTGCGAGTGATATCATATCTACCGCTGCTAATGACCGGCTCTGGTATAATTTCAAGTGGCGCATCATTAAATCCGTATTTGTTAATAATATCCGGCGCTGGTGTTTCTCTTGCAGCAGCTTGTAAAAAAGTTGAACCTCGACTCGCAACTAAAAAAAAAATGCTTGCAAAACAGCAAGTATAACTTATAAAAAAATTACTTGATCAAATTCGATCTTATTTGCGGGGTATAAAATATGATATGAACGATTTAATACGCGAGTTCCGCATTATTGATAGTATGTTAACAGATATTCTGCCAATGAGAGTTAGCAAATACGAAAAAGATTATAATAAAAAATTAGATTTTTAATTAATTTTGTATGGCTTTAGTAATATCGTTATCAAATAATATATCAACCATATTGTCAATAAATGTCATCACATCATCTGCCCAACCCACTATTCTCATATCGCTTTCAACCGCGAATAACCAAACCGACCCATATTTCGGCGATATATGATAGCTCACATTTTTAATGCAATCGCTTATTATTTTAGATTTTATACCGGTATATCCTGACGATGCTTTGATCGAGTTAAATCTTTTACAAAATCTGCTTGTTAGATCAAATCCAACATGTCGCACTGAGAATGACATTATATATAATATTTTATTTGTTTAATATAACATTTTTTGACTAACAAGTACATAGTAGTAGATATAGATGATGCATCCTATCTCAGAGACACCCCAGCCCCAAAGCGTAGTACGTTAACATCTTTGTCAGAAAATTTGTTGTTATTTTGAGCTAACAAAGGCTGCTGACAAAGATGTTAACATACAACGTTTGGGGGGGGGGGGCTGGGGGGTCTCTGAGAAAGGATCATCATCTATAAATACTACTATCGTGTGCTGTATTTTGACACGAACAGTTGCATTTACATCGATTGTCTGGGTCAACCTCACCCTGTCATCCAAGGAGACCATTTAGGAGCCTGGACGGACGAGCATCCCGACGACGAGATTCTAAGTTTTGCAAGTGGCGGTCCCAAAAATTACGGCTACGAATACCGAGACCCACATGGAGAAGTACACACTGAGTGTAAAGTGAAAAGATTGACTCACAATTATCGCACCAATCGACTGGTGAACTTTAGCGTCTTGAAAGAAGCCTTAAAGTCTGGACAGGATGGAAATTGTAAAGTAACCACCCACGAACCGCAGAAGATTGTACGTTTACCCACACACAAAATCGTTAGCCGGCCGTTGGAAAAAGTCTATCAAATCGTGTACCAGAAGCGAGTGCGGCTTCCCAATTACTTCACTTTACCGTACGGTCACGACAATATTGGTCAACCTATAAAAACGGACCGCGTTCAAGACCGATAGTTCATTGTGACTACCATTGCCAAGCGAGAAAGATGAATCCTTTCAAACAGCAAGTATCAAGCAAGAGCAAACTCGAGTTCGATGCTGTGCCTTGCGATGGCAGGGATGCCGTACGCTATGACCTTAGCGATTCAGTACCACATCATCATGGGAACTTTGCTATAACTACTACTACCATACATACCCTGGAAAGTGATGCTGTGCGTGTCAAACCTGACGGATGCGAAAGCGATGCCACTCGTTATCGTACACCTTTTCACTTTACTAGTTTTCATGCTGGATGTCATCATTACGAAACCATGCGGCTACCACCATACAGGTGTCATGGAAAACTGAGGACACTCCTGCATATTTCATCGTACTCTCATCGAACTGAACCTGTGAAAGACAAATATTCGTTCCAAGTGCGTTTGCCTAAATACTGCGACTATGAAAGTCGATTCCAAACCTTCCGAGGAAAATGGCCAAACTAACTGGGAGGACCTACCGCCCGAAGAATTAGCTAGAGCTGGATTTATCTACTTGGGCGAAGGGGATAAAGTCAAGTGCTTCAATTGTGGTGTGCCACTTCACGAGTGGGAGAAGATAGATTGCGCTTACCTGGAACATGCTCGATGGTCTCCAGATTGTCACTACCTACCTTTAGTGGGACCTCGTCATTGAAGTGGGCATACCATGTCGTGTAAGAAACAAGCTCCTTGGCTAGGAGTCAAACGTTGGACAACCCCTAGACAAGTATTTAGACCCCATCTAAGAAATAATCTTCACAGATTACCAAATGAATTGCAAGAGAAGATCTACAAGGACATTTAGCAGGGACTTGCCAGAGTCAAATCTCAATTAGTGACTGTACAACTTTTGTGTCCAGAAATTCACAAGAGGAAATTGACAAAAGTCAACAAAAAAGCCCAACATCACTGGATCAAGGGTTCGTTCATCCTACTATTCCGCTTTAGACCATTTACATTTGAAACTTTTATTGACATTCTTGACCGTTTCCTGGAATGGCAGTGTTCAGAAATTGCTCACAACGGCCGTTACATTCGCTGTAGGAGAAGTGTTTGAGGTAAGAGAAAAGAGGTATAACAACAGACTAAAATGCCACGACCTTTATCATTCGTGATACTACAGATTCCATGGAAGGAAATCAATGACACTGTTCAAACAGTGGAGGATTACCAACAATTATTACGAGAACTGTGTCCAATGAATTGGGGTCGAAGTGTAGTGTGTGTCTTAGTGACTTGCTTTCTGGGATTTCGTTTACCAGCTGATTCTTTGTGGACTCTTTGCGAACAGTACCTGCCATTCCGAAAAGCATGAAAGTGGTTCCATTAAATGTACACGAGAGACTCATTCTGCGCAAAGCTTTGCGCTTTCATCTCGATACTTCTATCCCTCTGCGGAGAAAAAACGATTCGTCATCTTTTAGGTACTGAAGATGTGTATGACGATGTGTGTGTAGCTTGTGACTTACACCCTCACTGGAAAGATGTACGTGACTGGAAAAGTTGGGGCTTCGAAGCTTGGATTAGAGAAGTGGCACACTATGGAACAGATTTGTAATCCTAAACAACTAAAACGTTCTGTGAAAAAAGTAACGTTTAAACCTGTGTTAGTGACAGTACCAGAAGAAGAAGAACCACTCCCTTCAGGACAGGACAGGACAGTCATTAACATCCCCGAAAAGCCATTCAGGGAGGACCCCTGTGTGACTGTACCAACGAGTGTGGAGACTCTAAGAACATTACACACTGTCCCTACGACATCATCTCTTGATCACCACAAATGTTGTACAGAGACTTGTTTATGTTCCACTATGATCGTTTTGATGTATCTTTTATTCATGTACTTAACCATTTGGCTTTTATGCATTTTTGTCTTTCGTGTTGTTCACATTTAAAGATGACAATAAATGTGCCCTGAAAAAAAGGTATACAATATCTTGTCTTCTCTGTCTTCGTATCAAAACTGACATTTTCCTTGCACTGCTGCTATTATGACTACCTCTACTATGTCTGCTCCCTCTTCCTCCACTTTCAAGGTCATCGACGAACACTTAGATCGTGCTAGTTGGGAGGCCTTGTATCTTCGACATCCCTTTAACATGCTCATTGCTGGACCTAGCGGTTCAGGCAAAACCGAATTTGTCAAACGTTTGATCGAACATAAACGTCATTTGATCGATCGTCCCCCTCAACGCATCGTGTGGTGTTACAAAGAGTGTCAATCGGCGTACAGCCTTCTGCGAGAAAGTCAAGGCGATTCCATCGTGTTTGTAGAAAGCTTTCCTAGCGAAGACGACGGGATTGTGTTTGACCCTAGATAAACTCATTTGGTCATCTTTGACGACATGTTAGGAGAAGCCGAAGAAGAAATTAAACTCTGGTTTGCGCGCAAAGGGCATCATTGTAATGCCAGTGCCATTTACATCACTCAAACATTTGTTTCAACAAAGTAAAGCCCATCGCACCATCAGTCTCAATGCTCATTACGTGGTCTTGTTTAAAAGCCCTAGATATAAATCGCAAGTGCAAGTGTTAGCCAAACAGTTAGAAACGCATTGGCTGACTCATGCGTACGACGATGCGACTCAAACCCCACATGCCTATTTACTCGTGGATTTAAAACCCAGCACTCCTGATTATTTGCGATTTCGTACCCATCTGTTTCACCATTGGTGCCAAGACGGTGGGTCTGTCGTGTACACGTCCCCGTCGTAGACTTAACCACAACCACATTCACCCATAAAAATCTATAAAACCCTCGGTCACTTTGACTTTGTCTTACACATCGTCAACATGACGTCCCTTCAGTCTCATCTTCCCATCAAATTGTTTCGTGCCTTGTACGGTATCAGTCGCGAAAAAAATCCACAAATACGTGCTCGTGTCTTAGAAGCTAGTCTCAAAGAAGTCTTACGATGGTTTACGGTGACAGCACGTCAATTACTGCAAGGCATCATTCAGATTCCACGTCAAACCAAATGATATTTTGAGAGAAACAAAGTTGCCTTCACGCAACTGGGCGACCCTCGCATTGACACTCAGACCAAAAAGCAAATCATGTTGAGACCTGGAGGTAGCGGTTCTCTAGGAGGTGTCATCATTCGCTCCCTCTTAAAATGGGATCGCAATGCTCCCAAAGTTGTTCCCAAGAAAAAAGGCACTCCCCGACGTACCCAGAAGAAAAAGAAAAAGAGCAAAGGTGTCAAGACCAGGTCACAGCCACAGAAAAAGAAAATTAAAACGCCACAGAAAACAGCTTCTATCCGCAAGAGAGGCACTGACGACAGAACGCAACCTTACATTCGCAAGCCACAACCTCCAGTGGTGACACCCTCTTCCTTTCTAGCGGCAGTGGCCGCTGCTTACAAAGTACCTGCCCCAAAATTAAAGTCCAAGAAAGATCGGGCGTCTTACAGAGTTTACTGAATTTGTCCAAGAAAGATCTGTCCCGATTTAGTCCGTTGAGAACTCCTCCACGACGTGTGTTACCTGTTATCAAGTTCATACGACGTAAAGACAATCAGTGGCTACGCAATCCAGTATAAAAAAGACCCGAGGCAAACAATACGGATCAGTGTTTTTGTGCTGCTGCACACGCCCCTCCAAGAACTGCACACCGTTACCATCGTTTTCCTTCTTCTGTCCAAAAAGGAAAAGGAAAAAAAAAAAAGACAGTCACGTCATCCAAAAAAACGCTTAGTCAAACAGCGACGTCACTCCCAGGAAAGACACAATCGTTCAAAGAAAAGAAAACGTCATCAAAAAGGAGGATGGATAACTAATCTTTTATTGCCAGGCATGATC
Source organism: Megalonaias nervosa (assembly GCA_016617855.1). Lineage (NCBI taxonomy): Eukaryota > Metazoa > Mollusca > Bivalvia > Unionida > Unionidae > Megalonaias > Megalonaias nervosa. The sequence continues at coordinate 34,540 of JAECUM010093032.1, read as the reverse complement.
AAAACTCTTCAAGCTATTTAAATCTATGACCACTGGCCAAAAATAATATAAAAGGACGCATGTGAAGCCATGGACTTTAGTGCATGATGTGCACCAAAAGATATCTCCTCATCGTCGTACTCCTGTCCAGAAAGGAAAAAGAAAAGGACAGTTTCGTCATCCGAAGAAAACGCTTGGCCAAACATAGACGTCACCCCCAGAAAAGACACACTCGTCCAAAGAAAAAAGAGGATCCACCAAAGAGGAGGATTCTTTGGTGATTTTGGAAAACACATCGTCACCTTTATGACGAAGCGATAGACCCCAAAAAAGGATAAAAGGCCGTGTGACAAGTCATCAACGTCAGTGTATTTTGTTGCTGTGTTCCACGGAATCAACCAACGAACCAACAGAGAAAGATGTCACCCCAAAAAAGTCATTCCTCTTCTACCCCCAAAAGGAAAGAAAAGGAAAGGACTGCCTCCTCGTTTAGTCAAACATTGGGACATGTTGTCTGTCCTGTCCAAAGCTCCTCCACCCATGCGAAAACAACTCATTCAAACTGCCTCCAAAGACAACATCGATAACGTGTGCGAATATGGTCTGAATGTCTTGAAAGGCACAATACCTTTATCTAAACACCAGAGAAAATGTTTAGCCCAACATCGACACTTTCTTCGCCAAATGGTCCAAAAGAAAATACAAATTAGTCACAAGAAAAAGATGTTGCTGCAACGCGGAGGAATTTTGCCTTTTTTGCCCATGTTACTGAAAGGTGTAATAGGAACGGTGGGAGCACCTTTACTCAAAGGGGTAATGGGAACAATAGGAGGACCCTTGCTGAAAGGACTATTGGGAAACATCCTGAGAAGATGAAGATAAAAAGATCCAAGAAGATAAAGGGGACCTTTGGAGTCAAAAGATCTCAGACGTGATCCTTGAAATCCGATAGAAGGACGAAAATTAGCTTTAGTGCCTTACGAACGATGGATGGAACACCATCGTTGGCAAGAACAACGAACCCCGCATGTACCTCCCAATCCTCATTTGACCGAGATGTCCCAGTAATAACACGAATTGCAATCATTGATGGATCGCAGCGATATGTCAGAAACGTAAAAATCTCAACGGTATGGTAAATTGTTACAACGACTGCAACTCTTTCACCAAAAGGATTTAGACGAAACAGCTCTACCCACTCTGAAAGATTTTAAGGCCTTGATAAAAAGTCAACCAACACCACCACTACCACCCCAGCGGTCAAGACAGACGTAGCCTCACGTATGCCTGAGGACGAAGAGGCGCGAGAAGTCTTTCAAACACCGTCAGCAGCTCCCATCCCTAGTAAGATTGCAGCGTCCTTGTTGACCCCTTCCCCTACACCGCAACGAGAAGAACTTGAAGCTTGGTTTAAAAAGATGATGTCCACTTCACCTTCGACAGTAGTGAAAAAGAAAGATGAGAAACCAGAAGTGAAAAAAGAAAAGAAGAACAAAGCCATCCCATTACCACCACCACTACCACCAAATATACCTTCGACTTCTACTCCTGTGGCAGATCGGATACGTAAATCCGTTTGTAAACCATTTCAGAGTACCATCAGCAACGAGTGGATCACTTATTTAAAAAATGGAGAAGGTGTTAGCCAGCATTTACTACGATCCATCCCATCCTGCAGGTTACGGTGGAGTTCAGAAATTGTATCGTGCTGCCAAAACTCGACTGAAAAGTATCCGTTTACCTCATGTACAACGCTGGTTACAAGAACAAGCCACGTACACTTTACACAAACCCATTCGACGAAAATTTTCCAGAAGTCGACCCCGAGTGGAGGGCATCGATCATCAATGGCTAGCCGATTTAACCGATGTCTCTCATTTGGCTAACTACAATCGTGGCTACAAATATTTGTTTTGTGTCATCGACGTCTTTTCCAAATTTGCATGGGTCGTGCCATTGACTTCCAAATAGAGCAGTGAGTTAGTGCGAGCCCTCAAACTGGTGTTGGAACAAAGTGGTCGTCACCCTCTTCGATGGCAAAGCGACAAAGGCACTGAATTTCTGAACCAAGGTTTACAAAAAGAATTGAAGGAACGTGACATTCATTTTTTTCACCACCGAGAATCCCGAAACCAAAGCCAGCATCGTGGAACGTTTTCAACGTACCTTGAAAGAACGCATGTGGAAATATTTTACGCATCAACACACTCTGAAGTACATCGACGTCTTACCGCACCTCGTCCAAGCGTACAACCAATCTTACCATGGAAGCATCGGACGTACCCCCAGGAAGTGACTCCCGACAACGAAGTCACCTTCTTCGAGCGTCCGTTTGGTACGTCCCCGACAGTGACTGTCCCCAAGAAAACTGAGGTATTGGCAGCAGGAGATTGGGTGCGCATTGGCAAAACCAAACGCACTTTCGACAAAGGTTACTTACCTAATTGGACCACCGAATTTTTTAGTGCCACTGAACGAGTGCGTGGCCGTCATTATCCCGTTTATATATTAGAAGACATGAACGGAGAAGTGTTAAAAGGAACGTTTTTCTTGCCCGAGTTACAACGTGTGACCAAAAAAGAAGACGACGTGTACGAGATCGAAAGCATACTCGATCGAAGAACCCGAAAAGTAGGGGAAAAAAACGTGTCAAAGAAGTCAAAGTACGTTGGAAAGGATATCCTCCAAGTTTTGACCCTTGGATCGACGCTTCGCAAATCATCGACTATAAAAATAAGTGAAAATCATGCCCTTCAACACAGCCTAAGCTACTTCAGTGACCACTCCTCCCCCCAGTTCTTCTATGGAAGATCTACAAAAGCAACCGTTGTGGGTGTGGTGTGGAGAACGTGTGCCTATAATGAAAATCGTCTTTTCTGCTAAATCTTTGTGGTATATTGTGTCATCGGTGCTGCTATTGCCAGTTTGAGTTTGCAACAAGGAGAAAAACAATTGTGGACCATTGTACTCAGCAGTTGCATCGGTTGCCTTCTTCCCAATCCGTCCCTGAAATATTCCTCGAATGGGAGCCTTGCGTCCAACGTCAGCCCCCCCCCCCCTTCCAAAAGTCATCAATCTAATCACAACAATCCTCTTTAGGACACTCCTCTGACTCCCAGTGACCCATCGGACACTAGAACTTTGGAATTATTAACAACCAATTTTACTTAACGTTACCTAGTGACAGTTCCATAGAGGTGTTTCCAAATAACAATTTGTGCTCTTACACGGCCAAATTACCTCAGACCATCCAATTGGATCACGAAGCCCATGGGGAAGTGGCTTTGGTGGAAATGATTCACCCTACACAAATCAAAAACATCATCAAGAATCAAAACACTTTTACGGTAGAAGTTCATGACGAGCAAGTGCAACAAGCCTTGGATGAACGCACCACTGCAAGTGACTCTATGAAAACACAAGATCCTAAAAGTAAACGAACCACCTATCAGTTGACCATTCTCCCAGGTTATTATTTTAGTAGACAACATTTGGTGAACACGATTTCTACCAAATTCAATACCGTGTTTGCCAAAGCATTGGAGAGAACCAGAAAACGTGTCACGATCGAATACTACAAAATAGCTCGTCGCCTACTCATCACATTTTCAGAGGACAAAGTATTGGCCATTACATTTTGTCCTGAATTGTATGACATTTTGGGTGGAGACCCTAAGTTGATCAAGGTGAAAACCGAAATACCAGCCATTACTAGCAACATGGATTTTGCGAAATATTCTCGATTCCCTGTAGAAATGAACCAAGGAATGAGTTTTATTTTTGTGTACTCCGATGTAGCGGAGTGCAACGTGGTGGGACACACCTCCGTACCATTACTGCGTGTCATTCCTTTCAAAGTGGATTTTGCCACTAACACTGACGAGGAAGGAGGAAACACCTATCACGTTCACGGCGAATTTGTACATCCTCACTATTTGTCAGTCAGTATGTCGTACTTCGACACTGTCAACATTACTATAAAAGGAGATCTGGAACAAAATATTCCATTTATCAAAGGGAAAGTCACAGTGAAACTCCATTTTCGAAAACGATTACTCTAACCCTTTGTCAGTCATGTATCCTGTGTACCAAGGAGTCGCTCGAGAGCGAGGACATGGTGAAGGAGATATGCTAAAATCGGCCTTTCGTACAGTGGCTCCCGTTTTGAAACCGATGGTGACACGGGGATTGCACGCCTTGAAAGATGCCGCTTAGATGCAAGGTAAAGAATTTCTCCAAAATGTCATCATTGACAAACAAAACCCCAAAGAAGCTCTCGTGAGAGCAGGCAAAAATGTCTTGCTTCAAACTGGCAAAGACATTTTGGGCCGACGAGAAACTCCTATAAATGCTCTGGACGCTGTCGAGTCAGGCATTCCTGCTTCCCTGACGCCACAGCAAGGACAAGGCAGAAAAAGACGAAGACACCCCTTGAGAGGACTTCATTCCCATAGAGCTAGAAAGACTAAGAAAAGAAACACTGTCCGACAGTTAGACGTTTTTGATTATTAAAAAACGACAATGATGCACTGAGAGCCTTGTGTTTGTTCCAAGTCGGAACGGGATCTGTTTGCCATGCCACCCACCATGATGATGATGCAAGAATCCCAATGGGTACAATTTCATCCCATCTCCTCTTTGACGGATTCAGCTCCCATCGAGTTTGAAATCAAAGGACAAACCGAAGACTACATCCATCTGAATAGCAGTTACTTGTATCTGAAAGTGAAGGTGATCAAAACCGACAACACCAATCCGGAAGCCGATGCCAGAGTAGCTCCCGCCAACAATTTCATGCATTCCTTGTTCAGTGAAGTGGATTTGTACTTGAATAACAAACTGGTCAGCAGCAGTATCGATAGATATCCTTACCGAGCGTACCTAGAAAATCTCTTGACGTACGGAAAAAAGGCCAAGAACACTCATCCGGATGCTTGCGTGGTATGGAAACCTGACACCGCACGTTTAAGGACACAGCTCTGACAGCCGATGACAATCCCCACAATGTCGGTTTTAACAACCGTCCAAGGAAAATCCTGCAAGGTCGTAGTTTAGAACTGATGGATCGCTTGCATTTGGACATATAGTTGCAAGACTAGTATTTGCTGAACGGAGTGGATATTCGCCTGAGACTCAATCGCAGCAGTGTCGCTTTCCATTTGATGGCTCATGCCAACGAGTACAAAACCATCCAAGAAGCCAGACTTTACGTACGTCGCGTAGAAGTGTTACCTAAAGCGGGAAACGACATTAGTCACACATTGAGGAGATCGACCGCCAAGTATCCGATGCGACAAGTAGAAGTGAAAACATTCACCATTGCTGCTGGACTCCGATCCAAGATCGAAGATCATCTGTTCCAAGGACAGTTACCCAAACGTTTAATCGGTGGCATCATCAGTAATCCAGCCCTCAACGGAGCCCACGACCAAAATCCTTTCCAGTTTAAGCACTACAGAGTGTCCAAGATCGAAGGCAGTCGCGATGGCAAGACCTTGTGTATCAGACCCTTCGAACCTAACTTTGTCCAGAATAATTACTTGAGATCGTACTTGTCCCTGTACGAAGCTACCGGACAACTAGGAACCAACACCAGTCACGGTATTTCGTACGAAACTTATGAAGGAGGTTACACTTTGTGGGTTATTGATTTCACTCCAGACCAAGGCAGCGACGAGGGACACTTCCACCCTATAAAATCTGTCAACTGCGTGTGGAACTTCAGTTTGCAGAAGCTCTCACTGAGACGGTAAACGTCATCCTGTATGCCGAATTCGATAATACCATAGAAATCAACAGCTTGAGAGAAGTCATTCTAGACTATTAGAAACAATGGAAGACTATTATCCCTCTTTGAACGGTGGAGAATCTTTGGACATGGATTGGGAGGATAGCGTGAAAACAGAACCCCATTGACCAAGACAAAGTGAACCAGGTTGTGGTCACGTCCAGATGGACAGAACAAGAAAAACATTTAGTGTCCTGTTTTGCTAAACACCTGGCGGATACAATTACGGAGTTGAGTAAGAAAGATTGTTACGGATGTTAAAACGATCATCCCAGTCAAATTCAACACGATAAATGTCTGATGATGAGCCAAGAAGAAAAATTGGACAAGTATCTGGACGACGCTTGGAGTCTCATCTCGGAAGAAGCAGTGTTGCATGAGTGGTATAAAGGTTTGCGTGATCATTCCTACCCTCCATTGACTACTCTAGAGATCTATCGCATCGAAGCTCTCTTAGCCCGGAGTGAGGAGACGAAACGAGGAAACGGTTACTTGACAGATTTTCAAGGAAAAGGTCAGAATTGAATTGATGACTTATCATTACCTGTGAAAAAGAAAACACAAAAAAAAGAAAATAAAAAAATGGATACCTGGGAACTTTATTACCTTTTGAATAACAGTTCGTATACTGCTTCTTGGAATCCTGTCGTGTGTGCTAAAAATGAACTACCTCATCGCAAACCTCAAGACCATCAAGCTTATGTCATCAACACGGACGACATTCACCTCCCAGGAACCCACTGGGTAGCCGTTTACTTCCCTAAAGAGGATTGTGTGGAGTATTTTGATTCTTATTGATTACCCCCTTTGGAAGACGACATCATTGACTTTACGAGTAGAAATGCCCAGACAACACGATTCAATAATGTGAAATTACAAGGCACAAATTCCATGGTGTGTGGACAATATTGTGTGTATTTTCTTCATCAACGCAGCCTTGGATATCCGTTAGAAAATTTAGTGACTTACCTTGATCGTCACTCTTCTAGAAATGATGAGAAAGTAGATTGATGGCTTTGTGACCATTATAGCTATATTTTGTCTTTAGCTAGGAAACTTAGTGTACATCAGTCGCCTCATGACTTCCATCAGTGGAAATCTCATATGATTTCACAACGTTGTCAACCTTGTCAACAATAATTTGTTTGATGTTATTGTTTATTGTTAGTTGTTTGTTGAATAAAACATGTTGTCTTTTGAAAAACGTGTCTGTTGTTTGTTTTCAAAAAGCACTCTGAATATATGCTCTTTGACTTCTCTCTATCTCTCCCCTTGACATGAGCTATCATAGCGTTGCGACACTAAAACCGAGTATGAGGTTTTATGCATTCGCGTCCGTTTGTGTGGATAGTATATATGTGTGTGTGTGTGTGTGTGTGTTATGCATTCTCATTTGTTTGTGTGGATAGTAGATGGGTGTGTATTTTATGCGTTCTTGTTCGTTTGTGTGGATATTAGAGTGTGTATTTTATGAACTCTCGTTCATTTGTTTGGATAGTGTATGTGTAGATAGTAGAGTGTTGTGTATGTTTTCTGCGTTCTCGTTCGTTTGTGTTGATAGCATATAGGTGTGTGTTTCATTCATTCTCATTCATTGGTGTGGAGAGTATATAGGTGTATGTTTTATGCGTTCTCGTTAGTTGGTGTGGATAGTATATAGGTGTGTGTTTTTTGCATTCTCATTAGTTTGTGCGAATAGCGAATAGGTGTGTGTTTTATGCTTTCTCATTCGTTGGTGAGGATAGTAAATAGGTGTGTGTTTTATGCATTCGCGTTCGATTGTGTGGCTAATATATGTGTGTGTGTGTGTGTGTGTGTGTGTGTGTGTGTGTGTGTGTGTGTGTGTGTGTGTGTGTGTGTGTGTGTGTGTGTGTGTGTGTGTGTGTTTTATGCATTCTAGTTCGTTGGTGTGGATAGAAAAAGTGGTGTTTTATGCATTCACGTCCGTTTTTGTGGATAGTAAATAGGTGTGTGTTTCATGCTTTCTCATTCGTTGGTGAGGATAATACATATAGTATGTTTTATGCATTCTAGTTCGTTGGTGTGGATAGTAAATAGGTGTTTGTTTTATGCATTCTAGTTCGTTGGTGTCGATAGTAAATAATATGTGAAGTGAGTGTAAGGGATGTTTCCGTTTACGTCCGTGCTTGAAGCATATAAAAGCATAGCGTTCCTCATTCGCGCCATTCAACGCTGAATATAAAAAATGGCTAGTAACATGGAGAGAATGATACGATTGCTGAACGTAGCCAGGGATCAGGTGGCAGGAGTGATAGAAGAGGAGGTGGAAAAAGTAAGAGGCTTCATCCATCGTAAATATGAGAGAGTGGGGACATGGAAGGACGCACTTGATAATGTCATCCAAGTGAGGTACTTTTTAGAAGAGCTAGCAAATTTTACAGAGTGGTCTTTTGTCCTGTGGGGATTAGAGAAATTAAGGAAATCTGAAGACCTAATGAGAAAAGTGATGGAAGAAGAGGTAACGAAAATCAAAGACACATAGGTAAAAGAGAGAAAGGAGAAGGAAAAAAGAACGAGAAAAGAGGACTTTGAAAGACTAAATCAAAACTGGATGAAGGTACAGGAAACGATTAGAGAGATGGGACATCCTGATTGGATTCCAGACGAAGAAAAGGAAAAGAAGAAGAAAGGAATCATTGAAAAAGTGAAGAGCTGGTGAACAAAAATGGAGCCAATAGAAGAAAAAGAACCCAAAGGTCCCTTTCAGGGTCACTCCACTGCCTCGAAAAGCTTTATTCTTTCTTGTCTAAAAAAATGTATTCAATTGTATAATTTATCTTTTAACTCACAAAAACATTATACTCTTATCTAAAAAATTGTTTCAGTCTGTTGTATAATTTGGCTATAATATTATAATATCCACAAACGCGAACGCGAATGATTCAAACTTTATATAGAAATGACACAGGTGGCATGACGTCACGGTACTTGCTATACACAAACTCGAACGCGAATGGTTCAAACTTTATGTAGAAATGACACAGATGGCATGACGTCACGGTCCTTGGTATATTGTTGCAAGTGTCAGTACCGTGACGTCACCCTATCTGTGCCATTCCTCTTGTCGCTATACAAAATTCTCATTGTCCCTATACAGTCCCAGGGTGTGCTAGTCGCTATACAAAATTCCCATTGTCCCTATACAGTCCCAGGGTGATATTTTGTCCGTATAAATCTTGTCCGTATACAGTCCCAGGTGGGATCTGTAATGCTAATTCCCATTGTCCGTAGACTACCACAGGCCCAATATTTTTGGACGCTATACAGGTCCAATTTTCCCCCTGTTAAGTTCCCCTTGACGCCAAAGTGCCGCGACATTTTTTAACATGGAAGTCCCATTGTCCGTAGTGTATCCCACTATGCTACTCACGTTACATTCGTGTTAGATCATTCTAAGCTATTACGATGAATGAGGTACCTGAAATCAAACCAATATAAATATTAATCGGGTTAATTTTATTCAAAACAGATAACCTAAACACCATAACCTCCTAAATTTATGAAACCAATAGAAGACAATGTCCTATAGTTGACCTACTAACTTTGTTAGATCCGTCATAGTGCTACCAAAATTAACACAGGGATTTGGCTCTTTTTCTATACGATGCAAAGCAAAGCCATACCACTCGCATTTCGCAAAGATACTGGCCGTATCCGCTTGCATGGCTATTGTGAATGACTGTGGGGATTTATTTTTAAATGCATCTTCCATCGCTGTAACAACCATGCTTGAATGGTATCCTGGTAGGATGCGTGAGATCTAAATTAATGTTCCTAAACGAATGAGGATGTTATGAACGGCGCAACGATGACTTTAAACAGGTCTACAGTGAGATTACCTTTTAAGGTGTTCAGTTAATGTGTCTGCTTTGAATTTTAAATTTGCCTGCTTGTAATAAATAGCGTCATTTGAAGATGTTAAGTTCATTGCACAATCGCAACACATGAGATTTCAGATTCGTCATACTTTAATTATTTCTACATAAATGTTTTCATGCTATGCAAATCTCGCTTAGTTGTTGGTTTGAATTACATTTAGTTGCGTTAACTTGATTTTCCACGACCAAACCAGCAGACAGGTGTCCATAACATATTTTCGAGTCAAGTTCTCCGTATGCTATACTACCACTGAAAGGAAGAACATCTTATTTTATGAATAAATATAGTTTAATAAATGGGACACTTCTTGAAGCCAGTAATACCTCTTTGGAACTGTATGCGTCATGTTTAGTTTTGAAAAACTAATGAGGATATTATAAACGGGCACAAACGCTTGAAACAAGTCTACAGTGAAACTACCTTTTATGGTGTTCAGTTATTGAGTCTGCTTTGAATTTCAACAACATATGCATCTGATCACGAGAACGTATGTATGTGCACAGTGTCACACTCCCACTCCGTTTAGATCGACTTGGTACCATATGATTAACAAGAAGCCATAGAGTCATGCAAACATTTTTCCACGCCCATTTATCCATTCATGTTAACATGCATACATATATACATATATACATACATACATACATACATACATACATACATACATATCTACGTCCTGGACCTTTTCGATGACTCCAACGTTGGATGAAAGTTATTGGCGAATTCATCAAATTTAATCGTAGGGCTAAATTTATTGGCGAATTAGGTTGACGCGATAACTCAGTTGGCAGAACGTCAGACTAGTGATCAGAGAAACGTGGGATCAGTACCCACCAAAGCCAGCCCTGCTTGGCCCCTTCGGTGTCGTCCTTGGCATGATAGAGCTAATAATATTTTTGAAAAGTGCCGTTAACTCCGCAACAAAAACGTGTATATATGTAGGTTGGTAGGTAGATATGTATATAAACACATAGGCAGTTATATAGCAAGCAAAATAGATGAAGCTGCCATGTAGATGCCATAAATAGGTGACTACATAAGACTGGATTCAGATTGTTTCAGATTGTTTGATTTATTTGAATGACAATTTTCTCTATCTATTCCATACCAGAACAAAGGAGCGTTGTTTAAGTCTGACCATAGTTTATTCATACAAGTTTAAATTACACATAATTTTCAACAAAACGAATTTCGGAGTAAGTACATATGATAGAATACGTGTCATTAACATGCAGGCACACAAACAACACACCAACACATCCCCACCATACCATTCACCCCTGCGATTTTTATAAGCAGTATTAGCCGTAAAGCTGCAGTTCTGTGTATATAGGACGATTGTAGTATTCTGTAATAATTTATGTTGTAATAATCACACAGGCGAGCCCGTTCAGAAGTCCATTTTTGAGAAAAAGGAGAACAAAATAAGCAAACACAAACATAAATATCCTCAATGTCAAAGAGATTAGCAGTTGTTTTAAAGAATATGGGCTTATGATGACGGCAATGTTGTCGAGCAAGCACGATACGATGATAAGGAAAATGACGACGATAATGATGTTTTCATTAATATTCACATGTTAGACATAATGGTGAAAAGGATATTAGATTATAAAAGTAGAAATATCACTAGTACAATGTCAATGCTTTTTGGAGAGAGAGAGAGAGAGAGAGAGAGAGAGAGAGAGAGAGAGAGAGAGAGAGAGACAGACAGACAGACAGACAGACAGAGAGCAGAGAAGCGAAAGTAAGGAATATAAAAATTGCGATTGAAAATAAGCTTCAGGTTAAGCAATTTATACAAGCTTCTTTCAGCTGTTACTCACGTACAGAAAATAAATTTAAGTTTGCTGTCAAGGTGAACATATGGATTAATTATCGGCATGTCCCTTTAATCAGTTCACATGCACATGTGTAGACTGAGCTTAATTTACATCCCAAATCGGCCGACTTTATAATCTCGACACTTCGAATTAATTTTGATCTCTATATTGTAACTATATACATAACTGGACACAATATTAATCGTCAACTTTAAATATGACAAAGCAGTGTTTACTCCTGTAAATAGATGTGTTAGTTGCAAAATTTATATGATTGAACATGTAAAAGAAATAAAAGTAATAAATCGTCTCTGAATTTACTCATGTATTAAAGTATATTATTTTGATATTTTAGGTTTAGAATTTTAACATACCTTACTGGCAATGGTAGCTCAAGTTGCCTTTATGAACTGTCTACATTATTTGTGAGTATATTTGTCAAAGAAACAATACAAATTAGCCACTATTTCGTCAAAACAAAGTAGTTCGGAAGCATTCTTAATCAAATAAGTTACTAACGAAATCAGCAGCCGTTATTTATTTAAATTGAAAATGATATGTCTAAAATGTTTTGGATATTACAACATGTGGAATTCACATCATTAAAACTATACATTCAGATCGTTATATGTTATGGATATTACGACATGTGAAATTCACATCATTAAAACTATTACCGCTCCGGTGGCCTAGTGGTTAGAGCGTCCGCCTCGGATGCGGGAGGTCGTGGGTTCGATCCCCGGTCGAGTCATACCAAAGACTTACAGAAACGGTACTAACAGCTGCTTCGCTAGGCTCTCAGTATTAAGAGGTTAGTGTTAGGACTGGTCGGCCTGGTGTCAGGATAATGTGACTGGGTGGGACATCATGCTACATGACTGCGGCATGATGCCCCAGTGCTAGACATCACTATGAACTGCCACACTGCAGACATCGTAGCGATATGACTGAAAAATTGTTAATGCTACTTTAAAATTCATAATCATATCACATCACATCACAAAACTATTATGTTTAGATCGTTATATGTTATGGATATTACGACATGTGGAATTCACATCATTGAAACAATTACGTTTAGATCGTTATAAGAAATAAGACTTCTATCTGTAAATTCAATTTAAGTAAATCCCAAAAACTTTTAAAATACAAAGTCCCGACATTATTCAAATACGAAGTCCCAACACTATTAAAATACAAAGTCCCGACATTATTAAAATACGCTTAAAGCTATGAATGATGCTTTTTGAGCACACAGCGGATAGATTTTAACTTACCGAGGAAAAGTCCCAGATTGGTGAAATGATTTCTTTCTGTAATGCAGGTACACAGAAGCAATCTTCAGCATATGATTTTTTCCCGCTTAAGTGTATGAATTACGCATGCGCAAAGTGACTGGTTGAGGAGACATTGAGACTGTCCAGCAGGTATTCTGCCCTACTAAACTACCCGCCCTGCATATAATGCACGTGAGCTCTCAAAATCCGTGAACAAGAGGTGAAAGTATGTGTGCTATGCAGTTCCTGATAAGAATGGCGACAGATGAAATAAAAAATATGTCGATGTTACTGAAGAATAAGATTATAGAATATCAAAAATAGCAAATAATTCATGCGAAATAAATAGAATGATTTTAAATAAATGAAACTAGTTAATTATATATATATATATATATATATATATATATATATATATATATATATATATATATATATATATATATATATATATATATATATATATAATTTGTGTAAAAAGTATTTTTAATCGTTCCACTGATATTTATGTAAAATGTATGTTTATTAGTGGGATACATTCGGTAAACATTTTGTGCAACACTAATTTGAATAATTATAAAAATGTATGCGCTGCCTTATTCGTTTCTCATTTACCTGACGTGCAAGTATATATATATATATAAACATGTATCATTTAAGAATGTTTCGTGTTAGTTAATTATTTCTAACAATATGGAAGTTATGAATCACATTGTTTTGAATTATCTTATTAAAACAAAACAAAATTTAAGTAAATATATATGAGTGAAATAATTTAATTTATTGTCAAAACCGACACTAAGTTTTGAAATTGTGCTTCCTGAATTGAATTTTAAGAATTTGAAAATATTGATAAACTGGAATGAAGAAAGGAAATATCCGTCTAGATTTAAAGTTTTATGTTGTTTTCTGGGACTAAAATGTTTTGCCATTAGAATATCAAGATTTGATGCTATGCATTCACATTACTATTCCTAAGAAAGTCAACAGTCATTTGAAATTAAGGCAAGACAGGATGAACGGTGACATACGAGTAAACAGATTGTTTTTCGATGCTGGAAAAGCTCTCTAGCCCCGTGTTTTTTCATACTGGAAAAGAATCTATCCAGCCCCGTGTTTTCCCTACTGGAAAATTCTCTCTGGCCCCGTGTTTGTCCATATTGAAAATAGTGCTATAGCCCCGTGTTTTTCCATACTGGAAAAGTCTTTCTTGCCCTTTGTTTTTCAATACTGGAAAACTCTCTCCAGCTCTGTGTCAAACAATAATAATCCGGCAGATAATTGGCATTGTCATTGGTATTTTGAAAATCACTGAAAAATGATTAGACCTGACATATTTCTTTTAGTCATTAATTAAATTAATTACATTTTATTAACGAAACGTACGATCTTCTGATCAGTACTGATCGCCAACTATTATTGATCCTTTCCCTCGCGAATTGTTTTTTTTCTCCGCATTTGTTTGCCACTAACTTTTTGTGTGATTTGAACTTTTAACGTAGTTTTAAAATATTTTAGTCATATCGCTACGATGTCTGCTGTGTGCAGTTCATAGTGATGTCAAGCACTGCGGCATCATGCCGCAGACATGTAGCATGATGTCCCAATCAGTCACATTATCCTGACACCAGCCCGACCAGTCTTGACACCAACCTCTTAATGCTGAGCGCCAAGCGAGGTAGCTGTTAGTACCATTTTTATACATTGTTGTATGACTCGGCCGAGGATCGAACCCGCGATCTGACGCATCCGAGGTGGACGCTCTAACCACTTAGGCCACCGGAGCGGTTGTTTCCCAGTAACTAACAACGCGAATGACGATGAAAATGGTGTTTTCAAAAATGTGAGGATGTCTGCTCTAATGGTAAAGTTGACATTAGTAGCACCACTAGAAATATCACTAATCCAATGGTAGTACTTTGTTTCGAGAGAGAGAGAGAGAGAGAGAGAGAGAGAGAGAGAGAGAGAGAGAGAGAGAGAGAGAGAGAGAGAGAGAGAAGGGGGTAGGGAGGGACAGCAGATATGCTAAAGTCATGTATATTTAAGATTACCATTGAAAATAAGCCATAGGCTACTCATTGTATACAAGATTTCCTTCAGCTGTTTTCTCATAGTGAAAGCAAATTAAGGCTTGCTGTCAAGGTAAACATATGGAATAATTATTCATATACAGTTTAAGGATTTCATAAGTACGTGTTTCGACTGAGCTGAAGTTACAACATCACAAATCTGCCAAATGGAAAATGTATGCTCGTTAATCAATTTATATATGTATGTACTTTGACAGAGATAACCTAGTTAATCATTTATTCAGTTTAGTAGTACCTGTCCAAACCAGTAAGATGTAAATGATGGAATGGAATCTGACTATAGCGACTTTAGTTTAACCAATCTTCAATAATTAAAAATATTAAACAATTTGGACTAGAAAACTGCATATCTACAACGACAAGAAATGTGTAAATTAAAACAGCTATAACATGAATATGAGCACTTGTTTCCTGATGTTCCAACACGAACAAATAAAGTCTATCATGCTGTTAAGATTATAGATTATACACCTGTGAGTTATACATTACTGTGAAGCAGTTATACGTTACCCACTAAGTTTCACATTACCTGACAGAAAGAGCAAAGGCAATTTCGGCATTTGCAACTGCAGATGCACAACACAGTGTATGCAGTTATTTGTTTCACATTACCTGACAGAAAGAGCAAAGGCAATTTCGGCATTTGCAACTGCAGATGGAAGTTAACATTATAAAGTGATGCTATTTGACACGAACAAATTCTGTCAGACCTCTAGCGTTTACTAAATAGGAAAAAATCTGGTCTAGATAATAATGACGCCTATATCAATAATGTCATGTTCTACAATGATAACTGGGAATACCACTTGGAAACCTTTCGGACATTCATTGATTTACTCATTATATTGAAGTAAATGTAAATTGTGAATCATCCAGTGTGCAAATTTCCTAAAATAACCTAACTAAGTACCAGATAAATTATATCAAAATCGGGAAGGAATATTTGACATTGATATTGGCTTTGCAACATTTTGAAGAGCATATTTTTGTTGTTCATCTCCTTCTCCAATTATTATATTCAGTGATTACAAACCCCATTGTTTCCTTAACGAACTGAAAAACACATCAGAGTTTCCTGATGTGTACATTGATGCTGCAAGAATGCATGAAAGGGAAAGATAATGTGATTGCAAATGCATTCTTAAGAGCTTAGTAGCACCATATCGCTTTACTTTCTGTGCATTTTGTGTAAATAAGCTGAGTGCAAGTCATTAAACATTATTGTATGGTTGCACTGACATGTTTCCAGATGTATTTTTTCATGGTAGTACGGGCTGCCTCCTAGATATATTAGTTCATGGAGGTACTGACTGGTTCCTAGAGTTATTATCTCATGGTAGTACATATTCGTTTAACGATGTATTAAAATGTTACAAATCGCATTTTTTATCAAGATGATGTCTGCATATAGGAAGAGTCGGAACATACTTAAGAAAAAACAATATTGCATGTGAAGCTATTGGAAAATGCAATGTTCTGCTTTAGATCATAAGAAGTGAGTGGGTCTATTCACTGAGGATTCACTCTCAAATATTGTTTTGCTGTCTTTGAACATAGTGTGATCTGATATTGGTTCTGATGAATAATATAAACTGGTTTCATTTTTAAATGAATATTAGTATGACCTGAGACAATATAAGTAATACTTTATCATGTCGTTTGAAATGAGTACATATTAGCATGACCTGAACAATGGTGTGTATATACTTCCTTATGTCATTTGAAATGAATAAATATGCGACAATGTGTGTAGGTATTTATTCATGCCATTTGACATGTATAATTAGTATCTGCTCATTTTTTTTCTCCGTTAAATTTACATTGTCAGACTCGTACAGTATTTTACGGTACTGCATTGCTTCATACTGCAAGCCACGTGTGTCTAAAACTACTATTGTGTATTAGCAACTACTTTGTAAACCAACCAGGTACACTCATGTCGTAGATGCTTTAGATTTTGGTTGATTACATTTGTCTGTGAATGAATTCAAGAAGACGTTTCCTCCAGCTGAAAGTAAAGATGATAAAGTTAACGATGTGGACGAGTTCACTG
The DNA here is from genome assembly GCA_016617855.1 of Megalonaias nervosa. Lineage (NCBI taxonomy): Eukaryota > Metazoa > Mollusca > Bivalvia > Unionida > Unionidae > Megalonaias > Megalonaias nervosa. Next base: position 17,630 of record JAECUM010093032.1, on the reverse strand, counting down.
AGTCATAAATGCAACTTTCAAACAAGCAAACGAATGAACGTAGTATTCGCAATGCCAACAACATACGTGAGAAATGCAATAATTGGAATTTCCATTCTGATCATTTAAACGGTAATTAAGGATGAATATTCGTACCTTTTCGCAAATAGAATGGTTCAGACTATGAACAGTACTCCCTAGTTTCTCTACCAATAGCACCGAAAAGCATACTGAGGCCAAGGGTTATCGCATATCTATCAGAAACGTACCATTTTACAAGTCAGTCAGAACACTAAATTCGAGATAAAAATGCAACTGAAGGTTATGGTTGGAAACTAAGAGCCTCAGAGCCGATAACCCAAGGCGACCAAAAAGTATTATTTCCGCTGGCTAAATGACTGTAACACAACAGCTGCTTTGCAGTTTTTCTCTTTAAACTATTTTGATACAAGGCTAGGCTAGTGATAGAAGACATACACCGTATGATACAGGTCATAGCTGAGTCCCTCCAACAGCGAGATGCAAGTGACAGGGCATACACATGTATCTTCTGTAGATGGTATTAAGAATGGTAATACATATACTCACATTTTCGCATCATGAATTTCATCAAAACGTACTTTCTTAGTTAGTTCTGCAAATCCAAATGCAATGACCCATGTCACGGAAAACCTGATACACACCGAAATTGTACTGTAGTTTCGACGACATTTCCGACCAAAATCATATTCTCATTTCTGCGCTGAAGGTCGTGTAGTATTACTCAGAAAGGAAAAAAAAACCTCGTTCATATTTTCCCATATAAATGTAGTAACCTATAAATATTAGTTTGGCTTGAGACAATATGTGTATATATTCATCGCGACGTCAAGTACAACGTGGTGGAATTAGTACATGACGTTCGTAATTATGTCAATGAAATTTATTGACGGCATGTTCAACGATCATCGTCTTTGCAGAGAAAATCAATAGCAATCAAACTCATTACTGTTGCTGAAATGATATTCTGACAGTCTGAAAGAATGTGTTTATCATTCAGATGGCCTGAGAGTATGAGAGAGTGTGTGTGTTTATCATGCAGACGGCATGTCAATCTGCAAGAAATTGTGTTTATGATGAAGATGACATGAGAGTATGAGAGTGTGTTTGTGATAAAGATGGCCTGAGAGAGAGAGAGAGAGAGAGAGAGAGAGAGAGAGTATGATTCAGATGGCTTGCAAGTCTGCAACAGAGTGTGTTTATGATGAAGATGGCCTGAGAGTATGAGAGACAGAGTGTGTTTATTTATAATAACAATAGCCTGAGTGTATGAGAGCGAGAGAGAGTTTATGATTTAGATGGCCTGTCAGTCTAACAGAGTGTTTTTATGATGCAGATGGCCTGAGAGTATGAGATAGAGAGAGAGAGTATATGTTCAAGATGAAGATGGTCTGACAGTTTGAGCGACAGTGTTTATGATTAAGATATCTTGTCAATCTCAAAGTGTGTTTATGATGAAGATGGTCTGACAATCTGACTGAGAGTGTTTATGATTAAGACCCCCTATCAGTCCGAGTGTGAGTGTGTTCATCATGAAGATGGTTAAGCATGTCGACCTTACAATATTCACATTTTTATCAATCCCACATGAGTGTAAAGTGAGACATAGCGGGCACATTCTGGTGTCAGCATTATGGCACTAGTTAAGGTTCTTGTTAATTTTTGTTTAGCAATGCTTCGATCGTACACTATGCATTCTGTCAGTTTGTATCACTATGTTTTTCAAAGATTCTTTTTTTCCTTCCAATCCCCTGTTCCTTTACTAAAACCAGCAGAATGTGTCAAAGGTCCACTTATACCCCACGATAAAGGAACTTAAAGCCTTAAAAAACAACAAAGTATGTTAGTTTTACCGGGGAAGCGGCGATTAATTTGCCATATTTATATTTTGAGGTCTCTCTCATCTTTGCAAATATGAATTAAATATCCATAGAACATTTCTTAAAATGTGGTTATGTCCAGTTGCCTATTTGACAGTAACGCAACATTAGAATAAAGAAAAAGGAACAGAAGCAATAATTTTGCAACCGTTGAATATAGCTCACTGTATGCTTTGGTTTGATGGAAGAGTGGTGTATCAGTTGCAAAACAGTCTAATGAGTCTTGTTATGGCCTCTTAGACAAAGACAGAGAGATTTACCCATACGTAATAGAGGATACCTCAATAATGTTCCAGAAAAATCTTACAAAATAGTCCACCTTAAAATCCAGAATCTACATTCCTAAACATTGCTGCTTCTGAAATTCCTTAACAATAGACACACGTGACATGATATTTCCTCTGTTTTAGTGCCTTAAGACAATTGTCGTAAATTACAATACAGGTTTGTGTAACCTCAACCGTTTTAATATCAATATGTACCTATTGTTCATGTCAGACTACAGGAAGATGTTCAAAAAAGTTACTTATCCAGGAGGGCTTATAACATGACCTGTTGCCCTTCCTCTATCATCTGCAATCCGCCAATCATCTGTTTGTTTATTATCACTACTTCTTCTAATTTATTTTGAGGATTGTCATAAAACTTTACACATGCATTCATCCAAGGTAGAGTTTGTCCTAAATACAAATGGTACCGATAGGATATCAATTATCAACAACCTGCTGTTACTACTCCTCATGAATGAAGGTCATTTCAACGGAGGGACTTCACTATAAGTATTACTGTGATATCTAGTTGCTCCTAGATAACCATGGTGTTAATTTTACATCAAATGAGTCGACCATGACGGACGTCTTGAAACTATTGGCATTCCTGAAGAATGTCAGGGATAGTTTTGAACAATGGGTTTTTAAAACAATATATATATATATATAATGATTCACTTTCTACTTACGTACGTATATTTATCACTACCGTTTCACCTGTATGGATCCATACGCATGCGCAAACAACGTGATTCTCCATCCTTAATTGACAGAATTTTCACAGGAAGTATAACACGAAAAAACTGCTATAGGCACTATCGTAAATTTTGCTGCAGTCTGTTTCGCTTATTAACAGTATTAGAGATATGAGCATGCAGCCATTTATCAGCAAGCAGCCCTTGTACTATTTCGTAGGAAGAAGTCTGCGAGGGAAAGAAATCGATACTTGTCAATCGCTACATTTGCTGAGCAAACATTGTTAGTGGCCACCATAAAGGAAACAAAATATGTCTCTTCTAATCAGTTATCAATCATTTGCAAAATACGAATGTTACACGATACTGAAAATTGTCTGCCAGAGAAATATTGTTTAATCATGAGGCTAGAGAGCTTCTTCCAGTATGACAAAACAATCGGTTTACTCGTGTCTCACCGCTAATCATATCTTGTCTTAATGCCATTGACTGTTAAATGTGTGAGAACTAATAATGGGAAAAACATAGCAAGAAATCTTAATATTCTGATGACAATACAACAATAAAATAACACTTGAAGTCATCGTTTCAGTTTCTCAGTAGACAATAACTTTAATTAACTGTAATTATTGTGCTGATATGTATTTACCTATTTTTTTCTTTGTATAAGAACAGGCGCTTACAGATATCATGAACTTCTGATAGAGTGCCGGGTGTGAGGTGAAGTTGCTTACATTTGTAACACGCCCAATATAGGGGATATTGTTATAGCTCGCATTTACTGCCCTTGAAATTTCTTTGGATATTTGTGCAAATAGTACATGATCGAAGCACACAGCTACCTAAAATGACTGCTCTCTTGTGCTCAAAATTCGGCATGAATTAGTCTAAACTACACTACATTTAGCAGTTATTAAAATAGGCAAACGAATTTTGCCAAAACAGACAACACCACCTTCCAAAAGGGCAATGAATGAATTACCAAATATATAAAATGTAAATCAAGTTTTCGGTTCTTCGTTTTTGTTTTACATTTTACATGTGAAGTCCACGAATTGGAATGCGTCAAGCAGAGCTAGTAGTTCTATTTTATAGATGCACATCTGAAGTAAGGCAAAGCTATATTCTCTATAACCCATATTACACACATAAATTATACACCAGTATAAAGGGAATTAAAAGTTCTTTGAACAATGCCTACGATACACAAGGTCTTCTTTTAAATAAGCAATATATTCTGCGAGGAAAACCGGGGAATTTTTTTTTTATCTTCAAATATCTAACACTGTGGAAATTATCAGCTGTAGGGCCACCAGGAAAAGTGAAAACGAAATGCATGAATGACGATTCCAAACTTCTATATACATATTTGCAATTTTTTTTTTTCTAGACTTGTTAGAAATCCCGAGCGGAAATAAATCATTTTAAATGATATATGTCTTGACAGATATACTTACTTTTCAGGTAACTGAGAAACGAGTAAGGCAACACATACATTTATACAGTTATTAATCGATTCAGTTTCACCTTAATTGTTTTCATTTTTTTAATCAATTTATTAAGTTCAGTTTAATTAATTGAACATTTTTTAATGTTATCCATTAGTATCATCGACCATTTTGATTGCAATTGTCTACACACCTAACAGGAGCTGACTTGCACACTTACTCTCACCTGCTGTTCACAGAATTTAAAGGTTCACGTGCATTCCATGCAGGTCGGTTAGTTTAGTAGGGCAGTATACTTGCTTTTCACTTTCACCGTGTCCTCAAACACAATCTCTTGGCGCATGCGTAATTCATAACTTTAAACAGGAAGACCAATTACTGAAGATTACAATTGAGTGTACATTAAAGAAAGAAATCATGTTACCAAGCTGGGACTTTTTCGGGTAAGTTTATCCTTTTGTGTATCCGCAGTGCGCTAGAAAAATTCGTGCATTCAGAACATTAAGTGGACTTTAACAATGTTGGGACTTAACGTTTAGGTTCAGTTGGCATTACGTACTATAGTCTGATCATAATAGATTAATTCAGGTGAATTCCATGTGTCTTAGTATATTGTGATCTGAACATAAGAGTTTCATTCAGGTGAATTACACATGCCTTAATATATTGTGATTTGAACATACTAGTTTCACTCAGGTGGATTCCACGTAGTAATATCCAAAACAGTTTTAGACATATGATCTTCAGTTTAAAATAAACAATAAGTGCTGATCTTATAAGTAACTTATTTGATTAATAAAGATTCAGAACCACATAGTTTTGACATAATAAAGGTTAATTAGTCTTTCTATTCCATATTTACTCACAAAGTAATGTAGATAGTTCAGAAAGACAGCATAAATTATCAATGATATAGAAAAAACTAAACATGAAATATGAAAATGATATGAGTTAATATATGCATTAATAGAGAGACGTATAATTTTTTGCATGTCCAATCATAAACTTTGCAAGAAATCTATTTGCAGTGGTAAACAATGATGTGACATATTTGCAATCAACGAGTAATGTTGTGTCCAATCAAATACCCAATAAAAATATACATATATAGATTAATTCCGCGTGCCGAGAATCAAGCAGGCATATTTGTGATCTTGTAAACTCAGTTCAGTCGACACAGATGCTTAAGAATAGATTGAAAATCGTGGTAATAATTAATCCATATGTTCACATTGACAGCACACCTTAATTTGTTTTCAGTACGTGCACAGAAGCTAAAAGAAACTTCTGCATATTGCGTTGCGAAAGGCTTCATTTGAAGTGCTAATTTTATACATTCCTGATTTTAGTCTCTCTCTCTCTCTCTCTCTCTCTCTCTCTCTCTCTCTCTCTCTCTCGACCGCTCTGGTGGCGTATGTGGCTAGAGCGTCCGCCTCGGATGCGAGGTCGAACCCCGATAGAGTCATACCAAAGACTTCTAAAATTGACACTAGCTGCTGCCTCACTTGGCGTTCAGCATTAAGAGGTCAGTGTTAGGACTGGTCGGCCTGGTGTCAGGATAATGCGACTGGACGGGGACATCATGCTACATGTCTGCAGACTGCAGACACCGTATCGTATGACTAAAAGTGTTTGTGTCTCTGTATGTGTTTGTGTGTGTGTGTGTGTGTGTGTGTTTGGTTGTGTGTGTGATTTGGATTTTTAACGTTGCTTTAAAAATATTTCATTCACATCGCTGCGATGTCTGACGTGTGGCAGTTTATAGTGATGTCTAGAGCTGGGGCATCATGCCGCAGACATGTAGCATGATGTCCCACCCAGTCACATTATCCTGACACCAGGCCGACCAGTCCTAACACTAACGTCCTAATGCTGAGCGCCAAGCTTGGCAGCTGTTAGTATAATTTGATATGTCTCCTCCGGGGATCGAACTCACGACCTCCCGCATCCGAGGCGGACGATCTAACCACTATGCCACCGGAGCGGTCATTAAAAATAGTAAAGCTACGATAAAAATACACAACACACTTTCTCTCTCTCTCTCTCTCTCATAAGAAGTACTACCATTTCATTGGTGACATTTCTAATGGTTTTAATAATATCACTTTTACAATTCTATCTGAACCGCTCCGGTGACATAGTGGTTAGAGCGTCCATCCCGGATGAGGGAGGTCATGGGTTTGAACCCCCGCCGAGTCATACCAAGGACGTCTAAAAATGGTACTAACAGCCGCCTCGTCATTCTTGTTATTATCATATCGTGCTTGCTCGACAACTTCTCCGTCGACATTGTCATTATCTCATAATCCCATATGTACTGGAACACGCATATAAAAATGCAAAGAAACTCTACTTTCTACATGTCATTTGAACGCGCCACATTTAAAACGCTTAAGTTCTGTATAGTCTTTGAAATAACTGCTAATCTCTTTGAAACAAGAGATTTTGTTTACGTGTTTGTTTCTTTTTTCTTTTCCTCAGTAAATGCCTTTTGTACGACTGCATGATTATTACAACATAAATGGGATTAACATTAAACAAATGACACATTATATGTTGAGTCCGATTGGAGTCGGTTTCCACAACACACACGCAACACATACTTGGTAGAATCTGTTTCAGAGCTATAGGAAGGCATGATGCAGCTAATGATGTGTTCATCGTGCTGTTAAAACTAACAACATACAAATCAAGACCTAGCACTGCGGCTGTAACCAAAATCTTGATAAAACACTGCTGAACCAAACCAAACCTTTATGGACAAAGAGATACACATAAACTGCAAACAACACTAAGATGCGCAACGAGGCACATCTAAACAACCAACGGTTATTGAGACAGATGGACAAAAAGAACCGCAACAACAGACATGAGCGAATAAGACGATAAAGTCAGACAGAGAAGTAGAAGCCTAAAACAGACGGATCATAGACAAACGGATACAAGACAGAGACTGTTTTATTGCATGATACATAAATATAAAAAAAATAACCAAATGTAGGTGCCATTTGACATTATTCTGACAATTCCTTGAAGATACAAAAAACCCATACAATTACTAATAACTTGTTTTCTTTTCGTTATTTCAGCATGACTTGGTTCAAGTTGTTCAGAAATGAATTTGGTTACGCGTACTACGGTGAACAGCGGATACCAGTTATGTTGGATATTCCCCTAAGTATCGTCATCTACGTTTGCTTGTGCATATTGATTACCTTTCTGATAGCCGCTGCTGGAATACAAGGAAAAGAGGTTAGTTAAATGTATGGACACCACAGGACCAAACAATAAACCAACCAACTAAGCAATCAACTAGCACACTTTGCAACCAAGCAACCTACCCTACCGATCAATCGATTTACAATGTTACCTAATAATGCATACATGTGATATTAACATGTAGGTTAGCATCAAGATTATTTTTTAAAACACTTTTCTGATTTACAGGCATCTAAACTGCCGTTAAAAAAAGATTTCATCAAAATACGTCTTTGTAGAGTACATTTGATATCTCTCTATTTCGTAATTCATTAATGTTCGGACAAAACTTAATTATGTATTTGCTTATAAATGAAATTTACGTTTCAGAGGTGGTACACCTTGATTCGCTTAGTATACAGCATCCTAATTGGATCAGTTATTCTTGGTAAGCCCACTCACCCAAGCACCCTCTCTCTCTCTCTCTCTCTCTCTCTCTCTCAATAAAAGCAGAAGCAATATCACGACAACACATACACTTAACTCGATTTATTTTCAGAAGATTTTAAAGTAGATAAGAGTCGCAGGGAAACATTAAAACATTAATGAATTCAATTAGTTTCAAAACTCAGCAACATTTGATTTAATGTGAATTCTATGGTAAATAACTATTTTTGATTTTGTTAATTTACTTTCTCTTCTTCAAATCATTATCATCTTTATCAGCTTCGTCATTTTCTTTCCCCTCATCTTTTCCTCTATTCTTCTTCTTCTTCTTCTTCTTCTTCTTCTTCTTCTTATTATTATTATTATTATTGTTATTATCCAGTGAGCATTTTCGGGCATTCTTGGCAGGTTGCATAGAAAGATATCAATGCACCGTACATCTACAGATCGGATAGCTGTATTGACGGCAAGATTGGCATCAGGATTGGTCTTTATACAGTCAATATAACTCTTTCAGGTAAAATTAAGCATGTGCATCGAATATATGGGTTTGTTGCATGATATAGAATGCATACGTACAGAAAACCATTATAACTCGGTTGGTTGCGATACTAATTCCGATATAACGCGATCACACTCAGCCTAATAGAGGTCTAGTTAATGTGCGTTACTACGTATTAAGTTAGTGATATTGTTATCAGCTATTGTATATTAACGCATATGTTTGATTTAGAGGTAATTTAGCTATTGGTTTTTAGTGTGCATGTTTAGGTCAGAGGTATTGGTACCATCTGTTGCGAGTTTACGTGTATATTAAAGCTGGAGATTTTGTAACTAGCTACTGTATGCTAATGTGTATTTTTTAAGTTATACACATTGTTACCAGCTATCGTAGCCAGTAGCTTCCCGCGGGTCGATGCCTCTCACAGGAGGTTTCCCTGGTTCTCCTTCCACCAGTTATACTGGCCGCCATGTATATAGCCTATCAAGCTTTCTCACATACTCACACGTCTGGAGCCCTAAACTCGATCTCACGCGGTCAGATGTGATAGGCATCCTATTTCTACCTGCAGATTCCAGGCCTTCCATTCTGCTGGTCATGGTTAAGTGGCTGATACTTGACCAATGAATGGCCGATGCTTGACCCATTTCCTCTCAAGGGCTTCAACCATTCTGGATTTCCAGGGAACTGTTAGTTAAAAGAAAATCACTTGCTTCGTACCTCATGACCACAGTCCAACATCAGGTCTGAAGATGGTGTGACGGACACCCCTTAAGAACTTAGCTGTCCTTTCATATCTCCCTGCATTTCTCTATTAAGAGCTGTTGACTATATGACTCTTGATTCAGTCGTTTGCCTTTGTTCCTTGCCGCATCTCCCAAACTTGATGTATGTGGATGCGCTTTTCACTCGATTTTTATTCCTCCTGGCTATATCGATACTGACAGGAATCTCAGCAAGCACTCCAAGTCTTTCACGTTATCTCTGAGGTCACTCAGCCGCCTTCTGTCTTCGTCCACTGCACTGCGATCCTTTCTTCTTCAGCCGCCGAAGCTCTGCTCTCAAATTTGCAATTTCTCTAAGTCTGTGGTTTTCTTTTGGTATAATATTGCTCTGCTTCTTCTCTTGACCTAGTGGTCTAGTGGTAACAGCGTCCGCCTCGGATGCGAAAGGTTGCGGGTTCGAACCACGGCCGAGTCATACCAAAGACTTATAAAAATGGTACTAACAGCTGCCTCGCTAGGCGCTCAGCATTAAGAGGTTAGTGTTAGGACTGGTCGGACTGGTGTCAGAATAATGTGACTGGGTGGGTCATCATGCTACATGTCTGCGGCATGATGCCGCACTGCTAGACATAACTATGAACTGCCACATTGCAGACATCGTAGCGAATATGACTGAAAAAGTGTTAAGGCTTCGTTAAAAATCTCTCTCTCTCTCTCTCTCTCTCTCTCTCTCTCTCTCTCACACACACACACACACACACACACACACACACACACACACTGATTTTTCTCTTCTATTTCAATTGTATCCTCTCTCATACTTTAAATAATAATCTACCTTTCTGAAAACATGTTCTGCAAATACTGCTTTTTATAGGTGGTCTTCATTTACGTCAAACTGTCACCGTGCTGTTTTGTTTAAACTCAGGTGCTGTTTGTTTGGAATCACAGCTCACTTCACTCCTATGATCTGCTGTATAACGTTTTCGTTTACCGCTGTAGCTCTTCTCTGTGTATTCAATCTTGTCCCCCGTTTAAATCTACCGAAGCATCCATCGAATTCTTCACCATCTTGCTGAACTCGTTTTCGTCATCTATCTCATGGATGTGCTCCACACTGCAGCGTGTATCATGGTCCGTCTTTGCCTCCGTCTCTCCAGGTTGCACTGTGCACTGTACTAGATTTAGGAACTGAGGAAAGCCCATTTTGGTGCGGTGCGTTTTAAGCCCCCTCTCGTTTTCACATGTTTTTCGTAACTTCAGCCTCTGGATGTATTATTACTCTGGCTCTTTTTCAGTTGATCTAGCATGTTGTCCCCGTGATCTTGCCTTTGGTCTTTCATCTTCGCAGCTCTCGCATGACCTTGAGGGTATGTCATAGCATATCTATCCACAGCAAATGTGTAGGTTTCTCCTTCACAGGAGTTGTACTCCGGCTTGCTAGGCCAACATATATCGTAACAGGAAGATTAATACGCAGACCCCAACCTTTTTTCAAGCAAAGATCATTTCAGTAAGCTAAAATTAACGCATCATATATGAAAAGTAGTATTTCCCTGACAAAGATTAATCACAATTTTTTTTTTTTTTTAAATTTGCAGGTGATTTTGAAGGAAACAAAGTAGATTACAACGAAGAAGTTTTGTTAGAAGACAGTAAGTATACGTAGTTTGTATAATTTTACCGACTCAGTGAATAAGTCCTATATAATAGCCAGGAATATTTCTTGCTCCAAAACTTCAGTCATAAATTAATACCAATCCATCGCTTGTACAAGTTGATGTACATGTAATTCTATTAGACACAAACACTGCTCTTCAGTTCAAAATAGTCAGTAGGGTTCGATTATTGTGCATTTCCATTTATTTATTATACTTGTTCTACGACGAGATACTTAGCATTTACAATCAGGTCCTACGTCATATGTGACGTAATAGAAATGATGTATTTATATGGGAGCAGTTATCCATAATAAATAACATACCGTGTATGAAAACAATTAAAGTACAACAGTGCTGGTTCAGTCTATTATACCGCAGATATATATATATATATATATATATATATATATATATATATATATATATATATATATATATATATATATTCCTCTCTGTGCTTTAACTTGGATCAACTGTGTAATGATCTTCTGAGGGAAATACATGAACACGTAATAGGACTTTGTTTCGTTTCTCATTTAAACAATAGGTTTATGATATGTCTGCAGTTAATGGACCTGCAACAGAACGGTACCATGCGCTGCCGGAGCTGCAAAATTGCTGGACACTTTGCTGGAATTCTTTTATGGTAAATATTTAGAGTACTGTTTCTTAATTCGTCTGCTTATCATTAATTTTAAATTATTTTAAGAAATAAAAATGCTGTCTGGAAGCGTCCATAGTGGAACAGTCGCTCTACCTCAAAACTGCATGCATGAAGTACGGTGCCGTATGACAGTTAGTGTTCGAGCGAATGACAATCTATTGGAAACAAACAGTGCATTGTATAATCAGAGTATCAAAACCGATATCGTTTCATTCAATTTAAGCCTCTTATAGTCTCGTTTAAATATTGACCATAACATATCACCAGTATTTAAATGGCTTCACTTTAGTTCTGTTTTAAATGTTGAATATTTAAGCTGAAAAAGATCAGATTTGTATTGTTAGTAAAATCATTTCCACTTTTCCAAATGGGAAGGAATACATGTTAAATGCGACCCTTTGCAGAACGGAAGTCAGTTACATGTGAATTTTCAAATAGGTTATAGTTTGCAATTTGTAGGAACAAAGGTCAACAGAATCTTCTGGAACTGAATACATAATCATAGTAAGGGCTTAAAGACAGCACTGTGTAATCTGCCGTGAAAAGAGTTCTCATGCTTATCCTAAAATCAAACGGAATGCCGATCAAAGAAAAGTAGAGAGATATTGAAAATACATACGACTCTAACCTGATTCTTACTAAGTCTATTTCTATATGATCCAAATGGTTTTAACTTATTTTGGACCATTCACTAGCCTTACTCTTTATAAAATCACTTTCCGGTTAAACAAAATGTTGCATAGAAAAACGAAATATTCTTGGTACATCACATTTGTTAAAAGTTATTCGGAGATATGGTTTGCAAAGTTGACAATATTTGTAACTACAAGAGCTACTATTTTAATACAGGAAAATGGATAGTCAAGACTAATTAATATGTAGTTGATAGTTTAAATAAGAAAAATGTTGTGTATGTTTGTTATTTGAATTAGGCTGTTTAAAGAAAGGCAGTAAACGATATTGCTAATCAAAAATGTCAAACGTTTTAGAAATAAAAAACTGAGGATAACGATATGAAACTTGCAGTTTTTGAAGATTGCCAGTGCGCCATGTTTTATTTAAAATAATATATTTTCAGTAAAATATGGACCAATATAAATTTGAGAAAATTAATGGGATGAGAACAAACTTTAATAAAGTATATCTCATTTACTTTAGGACGGTTTTCGCCTTTTGGATCGCATCAGACCTAATTCTTCGTAGCGTAGTTTTCAATGGGGCTGTCTGCTTCACCGCATCGGGAGTGTGCATGATTCTAGCTATAGTGGTGTACCATCATCTGAACCCATCCTTGGGGTTCAAGCTGCCGTGATCCCAGGGGGAGGTGCAGCTACGCTACGGCTGGTGTCTGTTGTCTAATCTGAATTTAGGTGAGTAACAGACTTCTTATTTTGCAGGTAAGCTGATTGACTGGTCAGTTTGTTATATGATAGATCAATCCACTGATTGAATGAGTCAATCAGCTACTGGTTGAACAATTATTCCATCGATCGGTAGATCCAGTTTGATTGATCAAGACAGGATATCATTGTTTGCATAATTGAATGAATACATGAATTAGCCAAGTGAGTAAGAAATGCAATTAGTGTGGTTTGTTTGTTTCTTTGTCGGAGTGATTTACTAATTGATAGATGGTCGGCTGATTTGTAGGTTGATTAAGTTATGAGTGGATGGCTTGACAGATAGATGGAAAGGAAGGGAAAGAAAATAAAGAAACGATGGACCTGACGATCAATGTGGTTGAATATTTTATCAATTCATCATTTATATGAATCAATCAAGTATTAAGAAATACTTAACTACTAAACAGCAGTGATATTGCGCTATAACTGATTGAATAAAATAATAAAAAAAAAATATGTAATATGGTAAGTTTATTTGCATACCTTTTTTACTCAGTTAAAGGTGTTATCTATCATATAGGACACATCTTGAGAAAGACAATCTTAGACATAATATAACAGTATTGCCATTTCACACTATGTTATCACTAATATTTAGTCCACCTATTTGCAGGTATCATAACCACCTTGTTTGGAATGTTAATGATTCTGGCCGATTACAAGTATCCATAACATGTCGCAGCTTTCTTTTTCCTGGAAACTGCTTTAGAAGATCACAATGAAGATTATACTTACAGATACCCCGTCACTCTAGTGGAAGATAACAAGACTGGGAAACACTTTGCACCTCCAGTACAAGATAACAAGACAGGCAGATACTGTGTACATGTAGTGCAAGAAAACAAGATAGGCATATACTGTATCCCTCTAGTGCAGGATAACAAAGTAAGCAGATAATCGGGCCATCCAATGCATGATAGTATATTAGGCAGATACTCTGCAGCAAGATAACAAGGTAGGCAGATACTCTGCTGCAAGATAACAAGGTAGGCATATACTCTGCTGCAAGATAACAAGACAGGCAGATACTCTGCTGCAAAATAACAAGACAGGCAGATACTCTGCTGCAAGATAACAAGGTAGGCGTAGAATGATATCTAAATAAATAGCAATCTGATTAAATTCAACATATACAATGTCAGATCATGTTCTTTTGACCCGTTGAACCACTAATTGTTTTCTTTGGTTTTAGGGGCAATTTTAACACATTATTGGCTTTATCTTGACTAGAAAATTGGATCTAAATGCATTTCCCAAGAACACGCAAAGGCCGCCAATCAGGGCTGGTCTTGGTATCGAGCGCGCCCATGTGATTACGATTCACCAATCAAAGTTCAGCATTCATCTGTCAATTACAACTTTCATCTCCATGAAAGTGAAAAACTTAATTCGGATCAAATTACCAGCAACCAGCCCAAAACGAAATGCAACGCTTTATTTGGTAGCCAACTCAAACTTAGTGGACCGGGACGGTCAACAGATGATCTAGTTGTATTGATGCCTTTTAGAGCTACGTAATGTAGATCTCAGTTACACTCACATTACAAGCTAAGATACGTGAAGGAGGGGTGAGTTTACACCTATTATGTACAACTGTACATGTTTAAGTAATTTGCATAAAGAAACCTATATCAATCTTTTTCATTACTACCGATAAATCTGGCAATAATTAAAAGTAAGAAAATGACATAAATATATGTAAAGGTAATTAAAATTCAAGTATATTAGACTAATTTAGGACATATAATGCAGATATAACCATATGGCGATGGAAATAATTTAGATTCAGCTGCAAGAGGGTATGAGCAAAATATTAAATAATTTTAGTACGTGTTATTACGCTGTTGGGTGTAGGTATGAGGATAGGGCTTGGGGAGAGTTGGTTGCTATGGGGTTATATCTTTAAAATGGGCAGTTGTGTTCTGTATTAGGAAGCAATTGGACTTTTTAGCATTTTTGGTTTTTACCGTTCATTTTATACAGGTCACAGTTTCTATCTCCATGACTTAATTTTTGCGAATCTCACCGTCACACGCGATTGTATATGTACACCCACGGATCATAAAACAATAAGTGCTAGACAACAACAAAATAAACCGATGATGGATTATAGTGGTTTACCTTAATGATATACACAAAGTGAAAATCAGAGGACAGCTACTACGCTTAAGTCAGTGATTATTTTCACGTTTTTTACGAAGCAATATTAGCTCATAGCTAGTTGATCATTAGTGTGCATAAATCAGTAACCACCATAATATTTTGGTTTTCTCGTATCTGCATATTTTTCTTTGACTTATATTGTCTGTAAATCTATTAACACACGATTCCTTATTTGTGATCGGAGTCTTCGGTGAATTTATGTTTCCGTCAACACGGTCTCTAAATCAGACATGCCAATTATTGTGTCCTCTATAGCCAAAGTATAGTTTACTAACTGTATTGAGACTATATTGGGCCGCTGCAAGCAATTCTGGAGAAGAAACAAAGAACGTATTCGTGAATGTAATCGTATTAGAATTAATCTGATTGCACTGAGAGAGACACCGGTTACTATCGATATAGCCCCAACAATAATTCCTGTTGATGCAGCTATGGTGGTTGTGATTCCTGCTACACCAAGACCAACAGTTTTTGCAGCGGCAAGCCCACAAATCATAAAATATCTTTGCCTGAAGAAAATTTCAGTTTTCAACGTTTCTACGTTCTTGGGGCCTAGCACTACAGTCATTAAAAATATACTGGTTGCACCCATCTTTGATATATTAAACGGTCTTTCTCGTTTTCGAATATTAACTGTTCCCCGAAAAACTGCGTCCCTGTTGAATCACACTCGAGTTCTTTGTTTTATCAACTGAGTTAAGGTTTGTTGTACTTATTTCATTGGAACAGGTAACGGAGTGAATATAGCGTTGAATTCCACTTATCGTTCTAGAAACAATCCATGAGTGATTTTGTGCCTCTTGGTGCATTCAATGATTGGCTATTTTTGCAATTACTCGAAGGTGGATTCGAGCTGGTTGTGGTGATGTTAACTGTCTATCTCTATTTGGGCCGTAGCAAAATATTATTTCAGTGTTTACGAATGCCTGGTAACGCCATTTTTAAACATATATTCGTTGACAAGTTGAACAAAAGCACTATCGATGTTGGCATCACTAGGAACCTGATTCATTACTCCGTCGGTAATTGTCGCAACCTCATCACCGCGACAAATCTTAAACATAAACAACAAAAAGAGTTATGCACCTTTCTGGAAAAATGTTGATTCTTTCGAACTGACTTTCATCTTTGGCAACTAATGACTGCATGGTGTCTTTTGTGCAAACAGGTACTAATTTTACCAAAATAAAAACAAGATGCAGTTCATCGTTTATCATCATCGTCATTTGACCCCACTCACCTTTAGTTCCGATTAAAATAAATATGATTGGGACTCGCGCGCTTTCAAATGTGACTTTCAAATCTATCCACTAAAGCGCTCTCCGTTACGGATCACTGACATCTCACCTCTGTCTGTGTGGGTTCGAGTCTAAGACTCGGCGAATGTGGATATGTGAGAAAGCTTGCCAGTAGCTTCTCGTGGGTAGGTGGTTCTTTCCGGGGATTTCCCGGTTTCTTCCTCCACCATTAATACTGGCCGCAATGTATAGACTATCGTGTGCTGAAAAATGGCGTTAAGCCCCACAACAACAACAACAAATCTATCCAAACAAGTGTAAAGACAATCTAAAATAAGTAGGTCACAGGCTAAGCCTAATATGTTAGTTTCTTCCTCTCCTTCTTTGGTTAATGTTCCTTTAATTGTGCATCGTGAAGCTCATAAGCGTGGTGGTTGGGGCACATCAGTGATTTATTCATCAACGTATTGTTTTGTTGGAGCATCAGTATTATCAACATACTCCTTTATATAAGCAATCGACTAACGAGTGTCTGAATTCATGTTCAGTGATCTCTGACATATTTTTGCAACGGCGCGTCTCAACCTGACAAAAATATATTCAATGTCGGCTTTAGACGTTTCAAGTTATCAGTTTGATCTAGCAAAATTCACAAGCTCACCTTGGTCAACAGAAACAACAACACGACTAATAAACTCGGTTAAATACATTTTAATGGCAAACCTGCTATGAACCACAGCAGCACCGTTTCTGGTCGCGTAACGTCCGTAAATATAAATATATATTTTATATAATATTAAACGTGGTTCAATGTAAAATCAATACGTGTTTGAGGTGCAGGTGAACACTCACGTGCACGCAACGCTTCAACCACAAGATGACAACATATGGAGCCGTCCAACCGAGTTTGTATTGGCATAGTCGAATAAAAAAAAATGATAGACGATTAGGTCCGCGCCTGGTTAAATAATAAACAACTTCAAGCCCATACGAGTCGATGTTCAATAATACATTTGATGTCACCACATATGCAACCCGGTGAATGACAGGTTCTTTTCTCAAATTAAAGTTAACGATGTCGGTTTCGTGTGTGTGGCAATATCGATGCAAGTGCATTGCGCATAAAGGCACCACGAAAATTCTTGACTGAATTTAGTATCGCGAGTAAATCAGTTGGTTAATGGATGCGTGGCATTCTGTGTAATTGAAGGCATCTGCCTGATCGTATTGGTCGTCTTATTTTTGGTAATCGAAGACCTTTTCATTTTTAGTATTCGTATGTGACAGCCAATGATCTTGTCAAACCCATTCCTGATGTT